>JAOEHY010048007.1:0-28870 GCA_025447955.1 Psilopsiagon aurifrons | reverse complement strand
GCTCTATGGAAGGTGTCCCTGCCCATGGCAGGGGTTGGAGCTGGAGGAGCTTTAAGGTCCCTTCAACCCAAACCAGTCTGGGATTCTATGATTCTATGATTCTATGAATGTAAAGCAGGGACTTCTAGTCAAATCTTCTCTTCTAAGGAAGTCAGTCCTTGAGCACAGTCCTGAAGGTGTGGATGGCAAAAATGCTTGGTGGTACAGGACAAAGGAAATGGGTGGGTATGAACATGGCTGCACTGCCATCACCAGAGGACACCCCATGCTCAGCTCCTGGCTCAGCACAGCTCAGCCCACTCAGAGGTGGTGTGGGGCTGGGAGTGATCTCACTGACCCAGCATCACCAAGGATGAAGCAGGCAGACACCTACTCAATCCTGAAGCAAAGACACCAGATCTGGCCCTACAGCCCCCCTTGGGCAAGGAGGATGCACCTGGAAATGCACCAGTGCTTCACTGCCCAGCACAGAGCCTGTGGCTACCTGCACACTTTCAAGGGTCACTTAGGGCAAACTTTGATGGTGTAAAATCAAAACACACAGCCCCAGCCTTCCGGGAGCTGTTCTTCTGTTTCTTTCTGAGGGATTTAATCCAGATCAAAGCTAGTCAAACACAGGGATTTCCCAGCTTTTCTGCTGGGGTAAACCTCGCATGCATGTCATGGTCCTGAGATACGGCCTCGGCCAGCCTGGCTGCTCCTTTCACCCAGGCAGGGGGCCCAGGAAAGGCCAGAACTGTTTGAAGAGGATGATTAATCCCCAAACATGACAGCATTCATGGCAACTGGACAAGCCTTTGGAGGAGCACTTGATGTGTATGCCTGAACACATGAAGCTGCATGTGCTTCAGAGCAGCAAAAGCTCTTTTCAGCTGTGGAAACTTTGCTTTTCATTTTAGCAGAGACTTGAGGAATGGATGTGTCCAGCAGTGGGTTCCCTGGGGACGGGAGGAGGATACTGGGGTCCCCCCTTTCCTAACACCACAACACCCCTTCCCTGCATTCCACTGGGCTGTTGCCATGAGGCTCCTGCCACATTCAGCACTCGCACCCTTAACCCCAGGGTCACTGCCAAAAGCCACACCGGTGCAGAGAAGGGACTGAGCAATGACAAGGAGACAGCTCATGTCCAAGCAAAGGTGTTGACAACCTCTTGAGTGCAGGGAGGGAGGAGATGGGGGCCAGTGCAGGGGGGTGGTGGAGCCCAGGGTGCCCCAGCAGCTGCTTTCCCCCTCATCCCAGGGAAGGCTGGGGCCACCAAACACTTCTGCACCCACCAGGCAGATTTTATCAGAACTCTTTAATTAGCTTATCAGGGGCAATTAGCTCCACATTCAGACTGCCCCTGGCATCAGCTGCACATCTGGATCCCTTCAGATGGGAGTTGCAGATGTGTAGACATCCCCAGGCTGCCACAGGGCAGTGGCAGAGCTGGTGACGATGAAGAGGATGCACTGAAACTATTTTATGGTTCAAACAGATGTCCTTGTGCCACTCGAGCCAAGGGATGGGCCACTTTAGCCCTAAAATTGCCCATCCCACCATCTCTATGGCTTCATTCTGTCCTGGATATCAACCTGGTCCTTGACCATCCCTGCAGTGACAGCAAGGAGGAGGCATGACTGGGTACTTTATATGGAGATGGAATAGTCTTGCCATGGGCAGGAATTGAGCCAAGTCTCCACAAATCCTAAAGTCAGCCATGAACATAAAACACCCTGAAGTTATGCCTATAGCTTAAATCTAACCTGCCAGGGACACTTGTCAGCTCATGCCCAGACTGTCCTTCCTTCTGTCCATCACAAGACCCCATGGGAGGGTCTCTGCATGACCCCTCATTACGGCTGAAAACTCAAGGAAAACTGGTCCAGGCCAGCCCATGCCAGGGGCCATGTCATCCTGATGCTGTGGAGAGCCAGACTTGTCTCTCATGGTGCCCATGGCTTCTCCGGGCCACAGAAGTGTGGGTGATTTTAGGTCACACTCGGGTGACATCTGACTGCTATGGGATGGGGTTGTCCAAGCTGCTTCCCCTGGGCTGGAATATGAATGCTGTGGAGGGTGATGGGCCTAATCCTGACATCCTGAGGGAGTTTTCCTCCCTTTGTTAAAGCTATCCCTACGTTCTTGCAGTCCCAGTGGCTGTGCAAGACTCAGACCAAGCCCATCTTGGTGGGAGACCTGCTTGGGGTCTCAGGTTAAGCGTGAGTTTTGCCCAAGTGTTGCAGAGAGTAGATTGCATTTCCTTTAAGGAAACTGCATTTCCTCCAGTCACAGCAACCAGCTGGAACAAGGACCCCTGTGCTTTAATCTGGGCTCTGCTTGGATCCTGGATGCTGCTCTGAGCCAAACCTCTGATCCTGCTGTGGTTCATTCTCAGGCGCGTGTGCCCCAGAAACTCTTTTTTTTAGGTTAATTTTTCATACGCAATTCTTCTGCCTGATGGATGCAGTGAGAAACGCTTTCCCAAACAGGAAAGAGACCTCCCCCCCTCCTCTCTCTCATGGATGTTTTTAATAACAACATCAATTGTCTGCAGAAGACTTATTCCTTTCTGACCTCAAAACAACTCCTGGTTAGTGCATTCCAGCATGGCCACAATATGAGCCTGAATGACTTCACAGGGCCCAGCAAGAGGCTTTCCACTAGAATACAGTTAGTGAAGGGTCTGATTCTGGCAGATGGGAACCACCTTGGTTTTGCTGGGGGCTGAGGACCCTGAGCACCTCAGAAGCTGGGGCTATGTTACTGCTGTGCCAGTGTTTCTAACTTCGGCTGCTCTATTTGCCCCAGAGTCTCCATCCTTGAGGGCATTCCTGTTTGTCCTTCGTCCCAAAGCCCCTGTAAGCAGTTTAGGCTGAGGAGTGTTTCTGGTGTGGGCTATGGGCTCCTTGTGGCCGAAGCCAGCTGTAAGTTGGCATAAACAGGAGGAGAGAGCTCCCAGACGTCTTCCTGATGAACCACGCAGCTCAAGGGGAATTTATGGTGGGGCAATAAGCGGAAGGGGAGGCTGAGGCCTCCCATGCCTCTCCCAAGGGTAGATGTGTCCTCCGCCCTGCAGCAAGCTCTGCCAGCCACAGCCCAAGGCTACACAATGACAGAGGTTTGATGTACTAGTGCAGACACCGACCAGTGTTTAAACCCAGTTCTGACTTGGGAAGTCGAAATTTTGGGATCACCTTCCATTTCCATCCCTGAGTTCAGCAGAAAGTGCTGTGTAGTGCTGGGGTGGCTGGCTGTGCAGGAGCCAGGTGATGCATCTCACAGCCACCTCCTATAATGGCACATCTGGTCCTGCCCTTGCCTAGATAAAAACTCTGCTTTCCCCTGAAGCAGCTTGACTTTCTGAGCCCCAGCAGCCTCACGTGTGCCCCTGGTGAGCAGGCTCCTCAGTGGGCACTGCACATTCACAGCTGCTACAGACCAGTGTCAGAATTTGCAGTGCTACCCGCTGGACCGCAGCGATGAGCACAGCACCTGGACCCGCATCCTAACCCAGATCCAGATCCCAACCCAGACTCCAATCCCAACCCAGCCATGGGCATTTCCCAGGCAAACAAATTATCAATTGATTAAAGCTTGGGACCAGCTGGAGCTGCTTATAAAGTCACAGTGATTGAGCTGTAAAGAGATGCTCATTTTCCTGTTAGGTCATTGGAAATACCCATCTCGGCATTTGAGAAATGCAGTATTTTGGTTTTCCACTGTGAATGGACACAACAAAGCCAAGGTCACTGCAAGGCAACCAGAGGATGGAAATCAAGCCACAGACAATCAAACCAAAGGGAGTTTTGGGGTGGGGGATCAGATAAAACATTCCTATAGCCTGAAAGCCAGGAGGGGAGGGGGAAGGGAAGTGCAGGACAGCAGACGCTCTGGCAAGGAAAAGCAAACAAGTTGGAGCTCAAGCCCACCTCCGGACAGAGAAGCTTTTGCCGTTCTCAGCTTGGCCAGAGCCTCAGGCACTCGCCCACTCTCCCTTCCCCAGGGGTGCTGGGCTGCACAGTTATGCCCTGCATGGGGGATCCCTCCAGAGCTGAGGTGACTAGACAAAACCACCCTTCCTACCACAGCCAGAGCTGCCTGAAGCAAAACCCTGCCTCTGCCTTTGCTCACCCCAAAGCAAACATTGAGATGTCAGAGAGACCCAGATACACGCTAGCTCCAGAAGCCTGACTGTCGCAGGGACTGACATGCAAAATGCCTCTCATGGAAGCTCTTGGCTGCATTTCTGGGCCAGCTATAATGTGGACCACCAGTCATGTCCATGGGAAAGCCCAGCTATATCCCCATGGGTGATGGGTGGCACTGTCCCACCTGGACCAGGTACTACCCTACCAGCTACAGACTCGGGGCCAAGCAAGATGACCATTCCCCACACACCCCCAACCCTAGAGCAGCCCAGGGCTCTCATGTGCATGTTAATTCTCTTGCTTTCTTTTGAGCAACCCGTTTCCCAAGCCAAAACTCTGAAGTGTCTGTGGTTTGCCCATTTCTGAGCACAAGGCTTTTAAATACTTGTTTGCCACGGTTTGTATCTCTGGCACAAAGCTTGTTGCAGCCCTGGAAATAACCCTGAGCTGAAGCCTGATCCCCATGGCAGGAAACACACATAATTTTATAAGCATTACCAGACAGCAGAGCATGGGCAGAAACACGCGGCATTCCCTCGGAACCCAGATGTTTGTCAACCGACGGCTGTGCTGCGCTCGTGCTGATGTCAGGGAACGCTCAGGGCCTAAAGGGATGTTCCTGCACTAGGAAACAATGTCTTTGGAAACCACAAAACTGGGGACTCTGGGGTTGAGATGAGGAAAACGAACCCGTGACACCCACCTAACATCACCTTGCTGTCAGAGACAGAGGAACAGGCGCATTCAGGAGCAAATCCAACTAGCAAGAGTGACACAGCAAGGAGAGGCTGAGATGTAAAGGGGACGTGGCTCTCAGCCCTGTGTTAGTGATTGAAGCTCTTTTAAGTTCTTCTGGGCTTCAATTTGGCCGTTAGCACTTCCTGACTGCCATGCGCAGTATTGGACTGAGGTTCTGTCGGCCAGAAGCGCTGACTCCACTTGGAAAGCAGATGTGTTTTCATCTGAAAGACCTGGGAACCTCCAGTCACAAGCACAGAAACCAACTTATCTTCACCAGGTCAAACACTGATGTTTTTAATACCAGGCTTGGTTAATCAGCCCAAAGCTCTCTCTGATGTTCCCCAGCTAGTTTAAGTCTCCTTCACCTGTGGCCCAGCACGTTCCCTCAGAGGGAGAACCCCCTTCTCCTCCCTTTGAAAGCAGCAAGGCAGATTCATTCCAGCTGCTCCATTTCGGGAGTGCAAGTGTGAGGGATTTATTTATTGCTTTTGTTGACAAGCTAAACTAAACTGACACTTGTAATCTGAAATCAGAGTCTCTCCTGCAGCCTGGCACTGAGACGCCTGTGGGTGAGAGCTGAACTGGTGCCATGCGCTGGGCTCTGGGCATGGCTCAGCACTCCCAGCCCTTTCCAGGGCACATCCCTCCCTTTGCCTGGTGAGCAGCGCCGGGGCTGGCAGCACGCACGAGGTCCTTTGGGCTGGGTTTGTCAGCGAAGGGGAGGTGTAAATATTGAGGGGTTTTAAAATGACATTTGAAATGCAACTTCAGAGCCTTTCCCAAGGATGGGGTAGGGAGGTCTCTGCCTGGAGACCAGCCGTGGGTGTGCTGCAGCACAGCTACTCACAGCTGGCTGCTGCTTGGGCAGGCTTCCAAACTGCTGGTCTCTGGGGCACGATTTTCCCTGGGTTGGAACTGATGGGAGACAGCAGACCTCTCCAGCCACACAGCTCATCCCAGGAGCTGCTCCTGTAGATGGACTAGGCAGCTGTGGGTGCAGCACAGTGCTGGCACTGTAGGCAGAGGGGCTGGAGTACCTCTAGTGTCTGTTCTGGGGATGGGGTACCCTCAGGACATGCTGGAGACCAGGCAGAAGTCCTACCCGTGCCCCTAATACCTTCCTAGGTGATAGAAGTTGTTTCTTCAGCAGCAGCATGGACACAGGCGTGTCCCTTTCTGCCTGTACAGCTGCATGGAGAACATCCCAGCTGAGAAACAAGACTTGGGTCTCTTTTCTCTCTCTCTCTTTTTTTTTTTAAACTTCTACTGGGTCATTTATCACTGGTTCCACTTCTGGACGCACTCTCTGTGGCTGTGTCCAGCATTGTGTGGGCAGGAGAAATTCCAGCAGTGTGGAACCTCAGCCTGCACAGCCCTGGCTGAGGCCGGGAACAGGAGCCTCCCTCCTGCGAGCAGGCTGCCCTACAGCGTCACACCCCAGCACCAGACTCAAGCAATAGGATGTCCAAAGCAGGCCATTTCCTTTGGGAGCCCTTCATGGGATTGAGGACTATGGAGCATCAGCCCTGGGGGGTAGTTGTTTCCTCTGCTTCCTCTGCTTCCTGTCTCATTTGCCCTCTGCACAGAGCTGCAAAGACGTTGCAAGTATATCTCCTTAAGGACACAGGGCGCATGCTTCTAGCGAAGCTTCATCAGCAACAAGCCCTTGAGAACAGCCTTCATATTCACTGACACTCAGTTCACGTTTTTAACAAATCAAAAACTTACTCTTTCAGGCAAACCAGCTCCAAATAAACAAGATTCAAATATCAGCTCAGTGACTCCACCTGGATGAACAAAACACTGCTACCAGAATGGCTGGATGTGAGAAAGATTGCCATGGGTCTGCTGGAATATGAGAGTTTCCCCCCACGACAGCCCTTTGGGGTGCTCTCTATTGGTTCCAGCAACACCAGGAATGGAGGAGCACTGCCTGCTCCCTCCACCCTAGTGCAGGAGGTGCGATTTCATCCTGCCTTCTAGCACACAGCTATACTGCATCTGGAGACACATCAGCATGGGGAAGAGATGTGGTCCGTAATACCTGCCACTATGCCCTGATACTTGTCAGCATTTACTCCTTCAGCCATAAATATGCCTACATCAGGGAACAGGGGCACAGAAGGCTTTTTCATAGAATCCTGGACTGGTTTGTATTGGAAGGAACCTTAAAGCTCATCTAGCTCGAAACCCTGCCACAGGCAGGGACTCCACTAGAGCAGGCTGCTCCAAGCCCCTTACCCTGACCACACAGGTCTTTAACTCAGACCCATCAACCCTCAATGCTACTCCTTAGGCAAGCCACATTTTCTTAAAAAATGCAAGAGAGAGTTCCCTTGAGAGGGATCTGAAGCTCAGTTTCATGCCCACATCTCACCCTGGACCCTGAGCTGCCCGCTTGGCTATCTACAAACCCTTTGCTAACAGGCCCAGGCAGCGCTGGCTGGCGTCCCTGTGCTCCCAGCACGTCCTTCTGCTCTGGGCGATTGTTCAGCCTAGATCCTGCCGGATCATTTTTAACCTTGTGCAGCTCCAGCTCTGGCAGAAGGAAGGCTGCTCAGTGGGTAGCCTATTCCAACCAGCACTCCCTTGTATTTGTCTCTCCAGGTGGTAACAGGCTGAAAAGCGCCTGTAATCCCTCTGAATGAACCGCACAGCACAGGAACAAAGTCGAACTCTATTGTATGATGTTCATCCCCTTTTAACACGGGCTGGTTCAGCCACCCAAGATAAAGCAGGCAAAGAGCTCACAGCTCGCTGTGCCAGGACCCCAAAAGAAGAGGTAGGAAAGGTCCAGTAGAGACCCCCATGGCCTTGGGGGTTTGTCTGAAAAGCTGCCAGTGCTCTTGCCACCCTTTTTCAACTACATCAAGAAAAATGTCTCCTGCCCCATCTCCTCTCACAAATGGGGCCTCTCACCACTCTTTTTGGCGAAGCTCAATCTGGTCTTTATTTCCATCCTTAGTTACATTCCCCATTAAAGGATAAATGCTCCTTCTAGGAGAGTAGTGCATCTCCATGGCTATACATGGAAGGCATCTTGTAGGCTTCATCTGAAAGATATTGGCACATGGCTCTGAGCTCAACTAACCTCTTTGCTTTTGTCTTTGCAATTTGAAAGTAAATGGTAAGCCTTTTGAAACAGGGAGTGCAATACATTCGCTGTGCCAAGCATTGCACTTAGGCCTCGTTTCGTCAGGTTTTCTACGAATATGTTAGCAAGTGAGCTCTCTATAATCTTTCATTGGTTGATCTGGTTTGTGGACCTGCTGCTCCAAACCCTCCTAAGACCCCAAACATGGCTGAAAGCCTCTGGGCAGATGAGATGCTGCCTGAGGCCAAGAAGCTTCACTCTCCCAACACAGGCAGAGGATGCAGAGGCAAAAGAGGAAGAGCCAAGCCTCAGCCCCAAGAACTGCCTCACAAATAGCGCTGACTATGGAAATGGCCACTCACACCACCAAATCCAGCAGCGTGCAGCTGCCCTGCTTGTATAGAAACTCCACAGAGTGGCAGCCAAAAAGGATCTATAAGCACCCTTCTACTGTGGATCTGTGTTAGGGGTAATCCCTTTCTGCTGCCCACAGCACACGTGCACAAAGACTCATGGTGCTGAGCAGCCAAGACAAGGGTGCTCTGCCACCTCCATGTCCAGCTCCTGCTCATTTCCAACACCTTCCACTGGTGAAAGCCCTGATGTAGTAAAATTGGCTCTAGAGCATCCTCTCTGTGCTGGAGCCCAAATTTGTCTCAAACTCACACCAGGCCAGTGCTGGGAATGCTCCAGCTTGGCTTGCCTGCAAGGGATCCTTAGAGCTACCAAGCTGGGAGTGACTGGGATCAGGAGGGAGACGATCAGGGCAGCTGCTGGACTCAGCCCTGCACTGGCCCTGGCAGGACCCTGCCTTTGCAGCTCCGGAGCCTCTTCGTGCCAGGAGGGTTCCCAGCTTCAGCAACGTGGGCTGCTCTCTCCTGCCCTTTGCATCCCTCCCCTTGCCCTGCCTCCCCTGTGGATGGGCCGCAGCTTTGCCTCCCTGACCCAGAACTGCTTAGGCCAAAATGAACAAGACCTCACTGAAGAAGCAGCCATGAGCTATGTTCTGTGCCTAGCTCTGTTTAAGTGAAAACAACTGCCCCGTGCCAGTTTAAATACAACTCCCCTTTTCTTACTTATATAACACGGTAACCTTCTTTCAACAAATTCACTTTATGCCTGGCCTAATGAAGCATTACAGAGCCCTTATGTTTCTTGGCCATAATGGCCAAGACCCTCTGAGGAAAAGCAAAGCCGTTCGGAGTCAGGGCCGGCTGCACCTCGCTCGTACATGTCAAGGTTTACATGAAACACTCCTTGCACTAAGCACTGGGTGTTTGCTAAGGGCAGAGGAAGCTGGCAGGATTCAAGAGCTTTCTTCTGACAGTTTTCTGCCTTGTGTCACTGTGGACCTGGGTCTAAGGGGAAATGTCAGCTCAGCTCAGGATGCTCAGCACCTCCTGAGTAGGGTCTGCCCTCCATCCAGAACACCTTGAGTAGTACCAGGCATACTCTAGAGCCAGCCTGGGAGCATCCCTGGTTCTTCCTTTCTCCCGCTGGACAGGGATCTTGGGTTCCAATAGGATGGGACAGAGTATGATTTCAAGTTTGAGTTCTCACAGCACTTACACTAGACCTGCATCTCACAAGCTCCAGAAGAAGACAGGTTTGGCTTGTAAGGAAAGTAGTGGAAAGGGGTTTGGGTTAAAGGTAGGAATCCCCATCGCCAAACCCAGGCCAAGATGGAAAAGGGAATGTCATGAGATCCAAGGAAATCCACCTTGCCCCCATTTGCTGGGGATCGATCAGTGCCTACTAAGCCAATGGCCAGCCAGTTCCTCAAGTCAGCTGTTGTTTTGGAAAGGCGTCTTGCTAGCCTGGCGTTTTCCAAGATAATCCGCACTTTGGCAGGGGCCAAGCAGCAGTCTGAGGTTAACAAAACAACCTGAAGTAGACAGGCTCTCTGGTGCCTTGGAGAAGTTCTCAGTCAGCAGCTCAGTACGTGCTGCAGGGATCTGTGTGGATGCCAGGGATGTCCATTCCTTGTCTTCCTGAGCCCTTCCGGAGGCCGGGAGCAGCCTATGTCCACAGGAGGACAGTCTGTGAGATGCATCTGGAGAACAAAGTCTTCTTGGCCTGCCAGAGAGACAGCAATTGCCTGGCTCCTGCAGGCATTTCTCCACTACAAATGAATGCTGCAGCCAAGAGCAACCTTTCCAGCGTCCAACATGCTGTCTCCTTCAGCGGTACTAGGCCTGCAATAGCAGCAGTCATCCCAGGGGACGAGCGCGGCTGGAAATGTCATTAGCATGTGTCACCTCTGCCTGCTTGGAAGGATTAATCAGAATGAGGAGCTCACTTTTTTAATGAGTCTTTTCATGGTGTATAACTGGGAGAGAAGAAAAATACCACACCCCCCCCCCCCCAGGCGAAGCAGATTTTCCACTAAAGTTTATAGAGCATGAAAAGGGCTCCTGGTGCCTGGGTTCAGAGCTGCCTGGCCCCGTGTGTGTGGAGGCACCACCTTCCTCCTCCTCCTTGGAGGGAAACAAAGCAAACAAGCAGAAAAATCCCGGGAGCAGATAAGTGAAGTCATGTCCTTTCCTGGAATGAGTGAGTTGCCTCGGTTGTCAAGTGACCCTTGGACAGATAAACTGAGACTTTCAAGGCTTCTGTGCTCTGTGGGATGGCCACAGGGGCTCAGCTCCTGCAGGGTCCTCGAGGACATCCCTGTACACTGGGAGCAGACCCACAGGCTTTCCTTGCATGGAAGTAGCAAGAAGCTTCAGGCCAGCTGGGCTGCACCATGCTAGGCAGTGTGTGTATGGTTAGATGCCCATCACAGAGAGCTTGCACTATGTGCACTAAGTGGGTAAGCCAACTGTGGATGTGGTGAAAGCCTTGCAGCCTGTGCTTTGGGACCAGTGCGGGTTACATCTGAGTGAGGCACATCAAATTCCCCTGCAGAGGCACAGAGTGAACCAGCCACCTCTGGGTGGCTGCATTGTGCCCTCAGGCAGGTGTTTAAGGGGGCGCAGTGAGCTGCTGTCTGCAGAAGCCATTCTCCACTGCTCCAGGTGAGATGCTGGGACTCAATATCCCCTTTTCAGCTTTGGCTGAGGGGCAGGAGTTTTCCCAAGTTATCATTCTCTGAGGCTGGCATTACAAGCGGAAGGGGCTCACCCTGCGTCCCGACTCTGTGGCCAGGAGGAAGCAGAGGTGGCTCTGGCCAACCTCAGGGCAGAATTGTGGCATGCAGGACCTTGGGAGCAAACAACCCCTTATAGGTGAGGGACAGTAGCAGAGGGATGGAGACCAGGAAGGGGGAGCAGGATTCCATGCCCAGTCAAGAGAACAAATTATTCTTGCATAGTCCACCCTTCCCTCCAGTAGCAAGTAATCCTTGAAACCATGACAGCCACTTCTCTTTGCCCCAGAGAACTGTATAAATCAGAGCAGAACAAAAGTCCTTTGCTGGGAGCTGGGCATGTGCACTGTGTTTCAAAGGGTGGCCACATTTCTCTATAGATCTGCATTCTCCAGGGACTGCAGCTCTGACAGCAGAGAGATTAAACAAAGCAACCCACTCAACCTATCGTTCTCCAAGATCTCTCCATGGGTGGAACAAACCCATCACAGTCAAACCACAGGGCAGAGCCATAATTCACACTTGTTACTTTGCTTCTTAGTTGTTTAATGGTCTATTTTTCCTACTTAACGTTTTCAAAGCTTTGAGTAATGATTACATAGAATACAGGCTCCTTTGGCGTTAGGGCTGGAAAACTTAGAAATAATGAGGAAAAGCAAACCAAATGTACCAATTATTGGGGTCCTTGGGGAACCTGCAGAGCTGTAGTGAGCTGAATCCAAACCTTCAGAGGAGCCATTCAAACTACATTCCTCGCTGGACTGGTAAACACACACACACACACATGAACCCTCGCCCACACACCCCAAGTGAAAAGCTTTAAATCAGCCCAACAATACTAGACAAACTGCTTAAGTTAAAGCAACCACAGCTTCTTTTGTTATTAGCACTACCACGCATTGCAGATGTCCTGCAGGACAGTGCTGCTGACAGCGTCTATCATTCACAGTAGTGAGGGCCAGATAACGGCAGACAGCAAGCACTGATTTCCTCGCATGCTCTGACCAAGTTGTGTTTTCCTGCAACTTTTCTAAGCAGTCAGGGCAGCAAACTCATTTCCAGCTGTATTTGCAGCAGAGGAGACCTGGGTTTACGCCAGCTGAGCAAGGTACTGAAAATAAGTCATGGGGAGTTTAAGCCCTTCAGCTCCTCAGGGATTTCTTGGGAATGGACTGTTTTTCTGTGAGCTCCTAATTATACAGCCATTTGCATGGACAAATTCTGGCTTCTGGGTTGTGCCCTGTGTGCCTACTTCAAGGTCTGCGTACCGGTGAGCTGCGGAGCCATGACCTCCATCTGCTGCTGTGTCTCAGCGCCTGCCCCAGTGCAGTCTGTACCTGTTGCCCCATCCCTAATCTACCCCATACCTCCTGCAGAAAACTGCCCTGCAGAAAGGGGCCCAATCCCCACTTCGATGACACTGCTGGAGAGGAGATTAATAACTCCTGGGTGGCATATCCCTGCAAAGAGAACATGGCATTGTGGGTGAGGGACCTTCCAAAGATCCTTTAAGACACTTTGGAGCCACCCAGCACCTCCATCACCCTACAGGCACAGCAGAACCGGGGGGTACTAACTGCTCTGCAGACAGATTCTTTCTCCATTTCAGACAAACATAACTGAAAACCTGGCCTGGAAATCTCTTTGAGGGAAAAGAAAGTATTAAAGAGTGAAGAATGACCAACAGCCATATGTGAGCATCATTATTCATATAAAGAAGTGCCATCCCCAAAATCTGTGCCAGGAAACCTACTGCCGTGAAGTTCTTCTGCATAGTACATAACAAGGAATTGTGCAACTGCTGTTGTCAGAGCATGCAACCAGAGCTGGGAAGTTGAGTTATGGCTTTTGCTAACCTGCCTGGGTGTCAGAACTTAAACTGATGACACAGTGTATGTGCTTCAGACAGAAATCACATGGGTGACCCTTTTGTTTGAGACTCGTGGAGGAAGATTTTCTTTTTTCCAATGCAAAACATCTAAATGTAGTAAAAACATTTTTGGGTTTATTTCAGGTTGAAATGGTTTCATTTGGGGTTTTGAAAGCTAAGCCAAGCCAAAAGTTTGGACTTAAAACAAAAAAGGGAAATATTTCTGTGCTGTTTTGAATAGCCTTCCATCAGATAATCAAAAACTTCATGGAAAGGGAAGAGTTTCCTCCAAACATTCACATCCAATTTGAAACAGTAAATTAAAAGAAGTTGGATGCTTTTGAACAGCTCCGTTATTCGCTGCAATGTAACTTCCTTCCCACTAGCATTGGGACACAACCAGCCCTGCTTTGCCTGCTTCCACTAATGGGTGGGTTATTTTTTGGGTGCCTGGTTTGAAGCTGAGTTGTCTCCAGCTGGTTTCCAGGAGGGATGATCACCCCCTTTCCTACCCTGCCTGCAGGCCCAGCATTGCTGCGGCAGGGGCACCCAAGCTGGTGTTTTCCTGGCAGTGCTTTGCTTTCCTGATCATGACTGCATCTGACAATGACTGCCACAGGTGCAGGGTCTGGATCCCCCAAAACTTGGGTACATACACAAACAGTAAAAGAGACCCTGTTCCAAAGTGCCTGCAGCTTTCATAATTGGGCTAAACACTGTTTACTTGCTGCAAGCGCTGCATGAAAAATGATAAAACAGGGCTAAATCTCTGCTTTTCTCTTTTTTTCCTCCTTAATATTGGGAGGTAAAACTTCTGTGCCCCTGGGATTGCCTTTATTTTCTCTTTTATGATATTTACTAAAGACTTAAAGATGGGAAGAGGCAGAAGCCTATGGAGTCTATGGGCTGAGATGAAAAGGTCCTGGATCCCCAGCGGGATAGGAAGGCTTCGAACAGGAGGCACAAGCTGCTTGGCTTTGTTTCTCAATTCAAACATGGTACCATGCACAAAAGGAGGTGAATAGTATCGTTCTCCAGGCGGTGAGCCCACGCCTTGCTGCTGCCCATAATAGTAACAATTCCAAACAAAAAAAGGATGCCAGCAAGAAAAATTATTTGAGATTAAGGGTTCCTGTGTCCTGCCTGCTGGCTCGGGGCATTCTTCTGCTGAATAGACCTTCAGCTCCCCAAGACCTTGGGCATCCCAGGGCAGGGTCCATCCCTTTCCGGGCCACCATTGACATGCTGTGGGATCAAAATGCCTATGGAAAGATTCCTGGGGAGCTGACCATGTGAATAAAAGGGCAACCTGTCAATGACTCCAAGCCAGCACAAACGTCAGGGTTATGGGGAAGGGGGCAGCTCAGGTTTTCCTGTGAGGCAGCGATTGGAGGCAATGGGCAGCACAATGCATGTTAATGCCTGAGCTGACCAGCTCAATTCCACCCCAGGAGTTCCATGCTATCTATCATTATATCCCCCCTTTGCTATTGCTTTCCTCTGCTTAATGGTCCTCTTTGAGCTTTGCTCCTGAGGAACAAACAGAGGTGGTTGGCTCCTTCCCCAGCCCCAAGGTGTGTGGACAATATTCAATTTTTCCCTAACAGCACAAATGCAATGAAAGAGTCAAACTAGGCTCAGATGTCAATAGTGCATCTAAACCCACAGTCTACACAGTCTGAACTTGAGGCCACGATACCCTCTGTCATCCACTGCATCCAAGGGTGAGGAGCTCCATAGGTTGCCCACAGTGCTGGAGGAATTATCTCTTTCTGTTTGACTTGGATGAAGCTTCAGTCATCCCGTCCTGCACAAAGTCCCACATGTTCCCACAGAGCACTATGCTCAATCAGCATCCACTCTTCCCTATGTCGCAATCCAAGTGGTGGTAGGGGATACGGTTCAAAGGTTCAGAAGTGAGCTCCCTGCCTCCCCAGCTAGACAGACTCTTCCTGCCCCATTCCCTGTATGGCTCAGGCTTTGATGTGTGGGTTCAGGGGCTGCAAAGCTCTCCCACCCCAGCCAGGTTCAACACCTGCTGCAGGGGCAGGCTTATCCCAAGCCACCAAAGGAGCATCGCCACCTGCCTTGGTTGAGCTGAAGAAGGATTGCTGCCCTCCTTGGCTGGCCCCAGAGCATGTTGGCAGGCTCTGAATGAAGGTCCTTGCTAGCCTCACTGAGCCAGAAGGTCACTGGTGCTGATAAGGCACCATGGCAATATGGAGAAGTGAAAGCTTTAGCTTTTACTGAAGCTGAAGAGAACTGAGGTCTGGCTAAAGCTGCCTTGGAAAATAAAACCACTTTGTCAATTCTTTTACCCAGCTCGGAAACTTCTGTGGCCACCTGGGGAACTGTGCCCTTTGTGGTCTGTGCAGCAGGCCCTGTTCAGGCACATCGCTCTCTTTGTGCTTGTTCCAGTGGGAGCAGTGCAGGTAACCCAGTGTCGGCATTGCCCCTTCAGGGCTCTGCCCTGCTCCTAATGTGATCAATGGGGATGCTTCAATTAACTCCAGAGAAGAGCCTGCCATCAGCACTGTCAGCAGCTTTACCCAGCACACAACAAGCCCTTAGAGCCCATAAATCAATAATGGCAGTTTCACATTGTTTTGCATCAAAGCTGGTAGGATTTTTAACTCATTAACAACAGACGCCCTTCATTTTCCCAGCATATAGCATGGGTATCGAGCACTCAATGGCAAAATACTAAACTGATCCCCCCACAACTCTACATAGTGAGATGCCACTTTGCATGTAGGAAGCTGTGGGTGACTCTCGCAATGAGACCACTGAAAGTGGACCCCAGTTTTGGCCTGGTGAGCCACCATTCACAGGAAAGCTTCAGCCCTCTCCAGGACAGAGGGTTATGGGGCACATATAGAAACATTCCCTCTGAGGCTGCTTCAATGCCTAGCTTGGCCCCTGTGGCTTGGGTGCTGGGGACACACAGCCCCAGGCAGGTCTTGTATCCAAGGCTGGCCAGGTTAAGAACTGGTATAGGGAGGAGTTGGGAAAGCCAAGATCCAGGGATAAGCTCCTATCTACAGGACTAGAAATATCTCTTCAGGAAGCTGTGGGGTTCACAAGGCCACATCAAGAGATATAGAGCAGTAAAGGGAAAGGCTGAGAAATGCCCTGTGAGATGAGAAGTGCTGAGAACAGGAGAGGCACAAAACCAGGACAGCTAAGGAGAGAGGGAGCCATTGAACAAGGTTTGCTCCTGGCCTCTGACCAGCGTCTTTGGCAAGGATGGAGCTGACAGGCACAGGTACAGATACTGCACTGAGATGCTTTCTGCTGGGCTGAGGTGTGGTTCACTTGGAAGGATGTGTTCAAGGCGCTCACCTGTGCAGGCAGGGGTGGAAAACACCACAGCTATGTCACCCTGATACAGACCGACATGCAACGATGCCAATGAGATTGCTTCCTCCTGCCCATGCCACCACTGCTTTCCTCTGACTCCAAATACCCAAGCAGAGGCTGGAGGGAGCTAAGACCCCAAAAAAGTCGCTGGGAGCTGTCGAACACTGTTGGTAGCTTCGTGACAACACCACACTGCATGAGAGTCCATGCTTCTGCTACTGACAATTTAGTGGTGCTTTCAGCGTTCTGTGTGAACCCCACATGTTGTGTGCTTTGAGCAGATATTCAGCATGCAGAATATTTCCCATTTCAAAGATATTTGCTCCTTCTGTAGCTGTTTCAGGGTGAATCCTTGAGCCCTTGTGCTGTCTCTGGTGGTAGCACCAAGATACTTCTGTTCTGGAAGGAATTTCTGAACCAGTTGCCAAAATACAGAGTCAGAGCATACCACTACACTAACCCTGCTAAGTCTTGTCCTTTCCATCTGCGGAGGGCTTGTTCACAGATTCACAGACTGATGCTAGACACTAAAAAGAACTCTAGGACTAAACCAAAAGGCAGAGTCTCCACCACAACATCTTCATCAGCACCATGAGTTCTAATGGAGTCACAGCAAAAATCAGTATCAGTCAAAATACATCACCTGCCTCAGTTTAAAGACTTAGGATGAAGGAGAATAAGCCTTAAAACCAGAGGTACTTTTCTCATATTTGCTGGTCACTGCTTCATACGGGAAAGGACAGGATTTTCCTCACTTCTTTGAAGAAGTACATCAAAAGGCATTGCCAAAGAAGACAATCTGAGGGCATTACAGTTGCAATACACCATTGCATCATTCATCAATTACGTGTCAAAGCCCAGCTGAAACTAAGCTTTCAGTACCAGGCTGTGATGAAGTGACAATCTCATCAACATCTATGGAAAGGTCTGCACCACATTTATCTCAGGGAGAACTGTGAGCCCCCAGATATTTTGCTTAATCTTTCATATGAGGTTATGAATTTACAAGAGATTCAGACTGCGTATCTGGCCAGAAAGGGAAACCCTGGCATCACTTGGGTCCTTATGTTCAGTGGTGGTGTGCCAATCTCTACCGCATCTCCTTGGACTGGTAATTTTATGCCCAACAGGGTGTTGAATTTGGAGCTGTCTAAGAGGTTTTAGTTCTCTGCGTAGTGTTATTCCCTCCTGCAGGGATAGGAATTGCTGTGGATTTTATTTTGTTTTGAAACAAGGGGATTCTTGACTCCTGTTTGCTTCAGCCTCTGCTGCTGTGCTTATGGCTCACAGCACATTATTTCTACAGGCTTGTGGCACCAAACCCAGGACCTGCTGAGCCCAACCTGCCCGAATCCATCCTTGGAAGGAGACACCCAAAGCAGGGAGAGGGGCAGGATGGCCTCTTGCAGTGCACTCCCTGTCCCTTCTCTCCCAGTGTTTCTCCTCTAACAGGGCGCCTGCACTTGAGGTTCTGCACTTCATCTTGTTCATAAAACTGATGTTAGGCAGAATACTTGGCTCAGCTTGAGCATGACCCACAGCTATAAATCTGTGCTGCTCCCCTTACTTACACCCCCATGGAGCTGCTGTCACTGCCCATTTTGAGTTGAAAAACCAAATATGACATCTCCCAGGTGCAGATGTGTTTGTCTCCCCTCCCCTCCAGACTTCCTTGGCTTCTCTCTCTTTCCAAAGAGAAAGAGATTTAGCAGGCTGTTGTCCTGGATGGAAATGTTGAGGCAACACTGAGCCGGGCCAAAGGGATGTCTCTGGCATCCGGGGGAAATAGATGGATGTGCCACTTCAGCCACCCCATCAACCATCCCAGCTGAGAAGCAGGGCCGGAGTCTTGCCTTGCCTCAGGAGGACTCCATAGGAAAGGAGTTTTACCCATCCCACCACAGAGGCAATGGGGAGGATGGGGAAAATTTTCTGGTGCTCACTGGCTGCAAGAAGAGCTTTGTGGAGCAGTGACATGGATTGTGAGAGGAGGACAGTGCAGAGAAGGTCAGACACTAAGCTGAGTTCCAGTGATTCTACCCTTCCTGCTTGCACCCCAAACAGCCCCTAATCCAGTCCCTGATGAACAGCCCTATAGGCAGTTGCTCTTAAGGGATGTAATGTGTTGGGACCCTAGAATAAATACAGTCTAGGGGACCTTACAGCCTCAGACCTTTAAGAAGGGGTAGAAAAAATGGAGCACAACTGAGGATCAAGTGTTTGGACTTCAAATGGTCCCAATCACTTTTAAGCCCTTATCCCATACTAATTAGTTCATATAAAAAACTTGAAATCATGTCCCAGGTGTGTGATCCATAGAAGCAAAAGGAGACATTAAGCTACTGTTACTACTAATATGCTGCTAAAACTAATTACAAGGATGCCATCCTTGGTTCAGAAACACCTCAGTTACAGTGAATACACTAGCCAGCTATTGCCACATGGTTGCCCCATACTCAGATACCTCCAATACCTCCATACTGCTCAGGCCTGAAACAGGGTCCTTTCTTCTGATCAGTATGGCCAGTCTAAGGGCCAGTTACAGAGCGTGAGGCTGGGAGTTCATCTCCACTTCTAACTGGGCATTCTAACTGATGCCCATTTTATGCACCTGATTTCTGTTCTTTATTAGCAGCCATAAGGGAAGAAGAATTTCCAAGAAGGAATTTCAGAGTGCAAGGGGAAATATCTTCCCACTTCCCAACCAACATGTCCAAATGATTCTGCATCAATATCACTATAAGCACAGATCAAGGATGGCAACAGTCACTGAAGTGTTACCAAAGGCTTACCTGGAGATGGTAAGCCCTGACAGCACATCCGTATGAGCTTTCTGGAAGAGCATAATCCATGCAACCTGGGTACTGCAGGGATCTGGGTGAAGGCAACAGTACTAAGCAACCACATCCTGGAAAAATGTCCATCCAGTGTACTCTGGCTGGCCACTTTACCCCTAATCAACTAACAGGGACAAGAGTGTTCCCAAAGCCTGCTCCTGTGGCAGAGCTGTGTGACTTTTATAGCTTATTGTCTGCTCAAGTGGCAGATTTTCTTCTATCTCAGTACTATGTGGAGGTGGATCTTATTTCTGCAGCTGGTGCTAGAAGACTCCTCTCCAGATTGCACAGTGATAAGAGGTGACTGGGGCTCTTTATGACATTGCTTAACAAGCTGATGACATTTTTACAGATGAAGAAAGTCCCAAGATGATCAGACTTGCTGATTTTCCAGAGCTGCCAGGACCCTCCCCTCACTAACAAACCCCATTCGCATTCTTCTCAATAGATGAAATCTCTGCAGTAGACTTTCTCTTCCTGCCCTCCACCAGAATTGTCCTCTCCATGTGTCCAGCTTGAAGTCAGATGTGGGAAGAACCTTGCTTTCCTTTTGCTGGGAAACCTTGGCTTCTCTCACATAGGACGAGAGGCTTCCAAATTGGAAGTGTCCATGGCCCTGTGGATTGGAGCCTCCCAGGCTGGGATGGGAAGAGCAAGTTTGGATGTTGGCTGATGTCTGATTAAAGTCAGGAGAGGATGAGGAATGAGGTGTTTACAAAGGCACTGCTGTGTGTGGCTTCACAAGAGCAAATCATGCCACCTTAGTGGATGAGATGGCTGTGAAAGAGTGAGTTAAGTGTGCCAAGGTATAGGAAGAATTTGTGAGGGGCTTTTCTAAAATCCCACACAAGAGGCTGTTAAGGGAACCTGGTAACCACAGGATAAGAGGAGAATTCCCATCTTAAAACCAGCCTTGGGTAGCAGAGACAAAGTGTGAACCCTGTGAGACTTGGCAGGCAGAGAGATGAACAGGGCCCAGGGCGCAGTCATAATTAAAAATAATAACAGTGAGCACTTTCAAAGCCCTCGGTAAGCACGATTAACTAATTAGTCAACTCTTTACTAATTAACCTGTCACAGGACTGGTGTTGCTCAATATGTGTAATGATCCGGAGAGCAGTTGAATAGCTGGGGGCAACGTCTGTGGAGGACGCGGTAGCTGCATAGGGGATTAACGGGGAGGCTGAGATGAGCTCAGAGCAGGAGCAGGACTTGGACAGGAGGGGATGCTCACCCTGGACCTCAATCATGCCAAAGACAGTGATGTCCTCTTCTCCTCTTCCCCTCGCAATCCCATCCTCACCTGCTGCCTTCCTCTTGGGATAGAGGACTCACTATGGACCTCTCATTGATGCCTGTGGTTAATGTTATAGCTGTTAAGGCACAACACGATGCAGGCAGAAATTTTCAGCTATAGCTGAAAATCAGCTCAGTCTGAGATAAGGCTGAGCTAAATGTGACTCCCCTGAAGTGCCATGCACCTCAAGCTTCAATTTAATGATCCCCAGCACAGTGAGGATGAGTCTACTCGCCTATCAAACTCCAGTAAGTGGAGTAACACCAGCGCAGGGCTGGGGAAGAGAGTAGGGCTAGGAGACTCTCTGGTTGCCAATGCAGCACCTCATTGATCAGTTTGAGTCCCTCCCCTCCTGCCTCAGCTTCTCCAGGACAGGCACTGCCACTGAATCACAGCTACAGTTGGAAAGGTCTCCACAATTTGCAAAACACCTCCCCAAAAGACACATTGGGCTGTTTTTAACCCTACTGCCCACGATTGCGCCACACATTTTTCCCTCTGCTTGAGCCACTGCCTTCTGTCTGCAAGCACTTCTCCCAGCAGGTTCTCAGGGATGCTTCTGGAAACTCCAAGCCGTCTCCATGGCTTTCAACAGGTATCACACCCGAGGGATCTGTATCACTGACAGAGGACTGTGGCAGGACCTGACAGATCTGCGTGTCGTGATGGTATTGGGTGCTCTGCTCGTGGTGACAGAACATCACACTTTGCTGGAGTCATCATAAACTGCCTGAAAAAAGCACCCTCTCCATTCTCTCCTAGCTGGTCCCTGTACTTTAAAGATGAAGGCCCACCACTGGGCAAGGGCTCCTGCCTGAATCACCAGCTTGCCATTGTGGCGATGGAAGATTTGAACTGCAAACTCTTGATTCTACAGTTACCAAAAGAGAAAGAAAGTAAATCCTCCCATGCAGAACAGGCCAATAGAGAAAAAACCCTGTGGCTTGAATACCCAATCTGGGGAGACATGGGAGCCTGGCAGGGAGGCTTGGGGGTCTGGGTGTCTGTGTTGTCACACTTGTAGCCAGGTTACCATGGCTCATCTGCAGTGCATCCACACCACGGGGGGCTGCTGCTTGCCTGCATTCAGTGGGCTCTGCTCTTCCAGCAATGAGGAGAGTTGATTTGCAGGAGAAAAGCAAATCCTTAGTGGTCCTGTCATGCCATCACCCAGGGGATTACAAAGGAGTGTGAGTGCAGCCCTGCATGGGGCTGCCTGCACTGCCTGCAGCTCCCGGCATGGTCCAGGGACCAGCCGCCTGTGGACATGTGCAGGGGCACCCACCTCACCCAGCTCATCTGGGCTTGAACACAGCACAGTCCATTGGGTTCCCTGTGATTCCTACAAAAGGGACCTGAAGCATAGTTGTGAATGATGAGGACACAGAAATATCCACATTGCCTTAAATCCGTGGGCTCAGTTAGCATCATCCTGCAGATGTTCAGAGCTTTTCGGTGCCTGGTGCCCTGGCAAAAGGAGCACTGGAACTTTGGTGCCTTCGGAGACATAGGTAAAAGCCACCAAAGCAAATAGGAAGGACATGAGAACACCAGTTTGGGGGCTTTCTTCACAAATGCTTGAGCTGAGACCAAGAATCATAGAATAGTTAAGGTTGGAAAGGACCATAAGATCATCCAGTTCCCAGCCCCCTGCCATGGGCAGGATGCCTTCCACTAAACCATATCAACCAAGGCTATGTCCAGCCTGGCCTTAAACACCTCCAGGAATGGAATATTCACAACCTCCCTGGGCATGAATAGGGTATCCAGTGGGGATGCTCAGGCCACAGATGCCGCTCAGGGTCTGCAGGGCACCCCCGCTGCCCGTCCCATGGCCGGGGTCCCTTGCTCAGCTCTCTTTAGGGGTGCCCCATCGCCAAGCCCTGCTGGCCTGCAGGTTTGAAGCTGGGGAGGGGAGTTGGGTGCTTCTGCCACGTCTGTCCCCCCTCTGTCCCCTCCTAAAGGGTAATGATAACTGAAAGAAAAGATCCATTTCTTTAGAAAGCCAGGCCTGACTATGGGAAGGGCCTCTGTTTCCATGCAGCTCTCCCGGCCTCCTGCGCCCCTGTTTAGTAATCTCACTTCTGGGCCTGAATTCATTCAGACACTGGGAAGGATTAGCTGACCTTTCTTTCAGCATTTGCTAAGCTGGGATGTTAAAGCTTCCCAAAAATTAAACTCTGAGGAGTCTGTCTCAGCAGCTGGGAGCCCGAGGAGATGATCAGTGCCTGCGGCTGCTTCCCTAGCAGCAAGCTTCACGGCATGGACAGACCTCAGACTGCATTCATCCCCCCTGCACTCAGACCCATGCACAGCTATTGCACCCATCTGCACAGCACTGGTGTGGGGTGAAACCAGCTCTTTTATCTCTTATGAGGTAGTTTAGTCATTTTTCTCTTTGCCTTATGTGGGCTTCAGACCCTGCTTTTCCCGCCTTCTCTCTCCTGCCATGAGAGAGAGGAAGTAAAGGAAAATGCGAGCCCATGAGCCTTGGGGATGAGGTTTGAGGAGGTGGGGGAAAGCTGCCTGAGAACAGATGATGCTGTCACAGCTAACAAGTGGCACTAACAGAGACAAGCTGCTCTCAGCTTTGCAAGGGAGTGTTCACTCTGAAACCTAACGGCGATTTGTGATTTGGGGAGTGTTTTGCTCCCTTGAATCTCAACCTGGGATGGAGCTTATTTTAAGCTGCCAAGCACAGACATGACGGAGTGACATACAAAATATTTTGCACAGAGGTGGGAACATGCACACGATGAGGCTGCACTCCCCTGATGACATGAATCTGATTCTCAGAACTCCTCTTTGCTGCATACATGGGAGATGCAGAAAAAATCACTTGTTTTTCCACACTTTCCTGTTAATTTCCCCTTTCTGCCTGGAAGGAGCAGAAAGGGCACTACAACCAAAGTGCATTTTTGTCTTCCTGCAGCCCGGGATGCAGAGCTGGCCCCAGGCACCGGCAAAAGAAATGAAATTACTGCTTCTCCCATTTAAGGACCCTGAGAAAGCGGCTGGAGCTGTGGGAGAGCTGGTGGCTGTGTGGCCTGTGCATCCTAACCCTCCTTGAAAATGCTGGGGGATGACTCTGGAGAGCCCTCCCTCTGCAGAGGAGGGTTGCAAGGGTGACCCTGCTTCTCCCAAACTGCTGGAGGCTGCACCTTCCCTGTCCAGTCCCAGACCCTCCTGTTCCAGGTTATGTCACTGCATCTGGCAGAATAAACTCATTGATGCGCACAAAGCCCACGTGCAGCCAAGCCCAACCTTCTGCACAAACCCAGGCGGGGAGAACAAATTGCACTGAGGGGGAGCAGGGCTTCATCCAGAGCTCAGGGAAACCAGTGGTGAAACAAGAAATGATTTCCCCTTCTCCCACTTGGTCTCTCTCCACCTCCTTGGAACTGAAGCCATTCGCACACAGAAAGCAGCAAAGAAACCCGAACACCACAGCAACAGTGTCTGAGACAGGCAGAAGACTGACTCAAGCAAATTCATTGCTGCTCTCCTTTCCCTCTAGTTAAACTCAGCTTCTTTAAAGAAGCTGGGGGGGGGGGATGACTTTGTTATCCATTTAAATTGCTTCTTTAAATGGGAAGCCAGCTTCTAGCAGGGCTAATTTTATAGGCACCATAACCCGATGCGAGAAGCTCATTTTATGACTCCCTACTCCCTCTGTCTCAAGCAGGAGAAGGGCTGCAGCCGAAGCCCCAGGGATCCTGCACAGCTCTGCCAGTTCTCTGGCAGGGAAAAGGCATGGGTAATTCAGATAAATAAAACTGTCTTATGAGATATAAATTAGATTGTTGCTGCAGGGAGAGGAGCTGCTCTGCTCACCCGTGGGGCTGCGTCCTTGGACAGCATCTCGCAATTACAGGTTTTCCTCAGCAGAACTGACCTCCCAGCAGCAGCTGGACCCTGCACAAACACTCCATGTTCTTTCTACGCCTGAACAGCCGTGCTCGGTCTGTGCTAAATTATAGTTGGTGGCCCAGTCTCCTCCAAGGACTCTGGGAGGGAGGGGCCCTGCATCCCCTCACTGAGGATAACAGGGTCCAGATTGTCACCTTGCAGCAGGGACTGGAGCCTGAGCTTGTCCCTTTTCATGAGTTTGTGCAATGCAAAGTGCACCCTTGGCACTAGTTCAGCAATATTAATTGCCCATGAGAGGAAGCATATAATCAGCCTTCAATGCCATATAATTACACAGAAATTACCAGAAGAAATTAATTCCAAAAGGTGAACATATGGGCTGCAATGCTGAAGCTGGATTTTGCCTCTAGTTACTGCCACTCCTAACTAAGGGCAGAATCTAGGCCAGAAGTGTGTTTTCTAGTTTGTGATTTATTGTACCAAAATGGAGCTGGTAATGAAAACCATGCTTTAAACCACAGTAGACTTCCAACAAAAATGCCAGCAGGAACTCTTTCTTCTCCTTCTTGCACTACAGCTGCTCATCAGCAGAGGATCTATGGGCTTGGCTTTCCTGCCATGGCAGTGGGGACAGGAGCCACCATGACATTGGCACGAGGCTCAGGTCACAGGCACCCCACCATGCCCCAGCCAGCCCTGACCCTCCTCTGCCTCTCCCCATTAACCCACCCTTTCACACCTTCCTCCACCTGAGCAGGGCTGAGCATGGATTTCACATTAATTCTGCCAGAACATGAAAATCCAGCTCTATGACTATGGATTTAGGCTCAATGGTCTCCATGGGCTGGCTCTGTCCTGCCAAACCTGACCCATTTTGCTGTAGCATTGGCCTATTCAACCTAAAGCATGTGGATGCTGAGCACGCTCTGTAGCACCCAAAGTAGATGATGACATGAGTTAAGAGCTTTGCTCCTTCCTGGCCCAACCTGATGCTTCCCAGCCTTAGAAGTGCCAGTATTTCCTGCGTGCATGAAGCATCAGAACACCTCCCCTCTCCTTGCTGAGTGCAGCAGGTGGAGAAAACTCTGAGGAAATCAAATGGCGGTGATGGGACCCTACAACCCTTCCAACCCCCCCCTGCAGACATGGGGCAACCTGTGGGAAATGGTTGGGAGATGGCCGAGTGCCACAGCTGAGCCCCTTCGCTGCAAACGAGAATTCATTTGCATGCCAAAGTTGTAGTCGGGCACATTACAACACGGTGCGAGCATATCAATGTATCTGGATGTTCCGTATCACCCAGGCACTGCTCAGCAGTGCATTCCCCTTGGAGCAAATCCCTCCAGAGAGGTTGAAGGAAGTGGGTCCCAAATGAAAGATGCCCAAATGAAACCTCAGGTTCCAAGGGCAGCAAAATGACGGAGAGCTGCAGCGCACCAAATTCAGGCGCACGGCGTATCTGCAGTGGGGTTTTCTCAGCTGAAACCATGTGTGCCAGCAACAACAGGAAGCTCACGGGCTGTGTGACAAGTGTTGCGGCCTCTCCTTAGCTCTCCTCTCCTTACTGCCTCAATGGGTCCTGGGTGACTCTGCAATCAAGGTCCCATTCAAGACAGGAAGAGTCGAATCCTGGGGATATGTGTCAGGCCAGCACTTTCCACTGTTCTTTCAGTTCATGGGCACCTATAAATTTTCCAGGGACAGTGGTACAGCACATGCCTCTGCTGCAACCACTTCCACAGACTTCTTAAAGTAGTCCAGGACCCTGAGAAATTCATTATAGCCAGCAATTAACAGTGATGTGTGCGAATTCATGGACCTTCTCACTGCCAAGGACAGGAGTACAAACACTACATCAGCCCTCCTCAAGGCAAGCGAGACAAATTGTTGGCAATAAATACATTTATTGCAAATGTCAACCCACTTTACATTCCTTTATCTATCACAGCTCTAAAGGGGTGCTGCAATAAGGCGAGAATAAATTCTGTGGGTCTTCCTGCTGCCCTGGCTGTCTCAGCAGAGCTGGTTGAATTTTGTTGCTATTATTAGTCTTACGACTGTTATTATTATTATGATGAAGATTATATGCATTTCATTCTCTTTTGGGTAATGAATAATTTATGACTTTGTCTCGATCCGCTTTCAATGGATTCACTATCCAGGGAGACTTGCTGAATAATTTGGATCATTCGTTTTCAAGTGCATGGGCCGCCGACAAATTGTTCGCTTTTCATCACTGGGGACATTCATTGGTCACCCAAATCAGGGTATTTCTTTGGTCGCCCCAAGCACGTGATGAGACGTCTGGAGTTTTGTTGGGTTTGTTTGGTTTTGTTTTTGGCTGGGGGGAACTTTGTGGAGACTCACAAACAGCTCCTCTGGGGCTGCATTTCGAGGAGCCACTTCACCAGATTTTGGTGAACCTTTGGTGGGTTTGCAGAGACTTGTGAAAGGGGAAACCTCTGGAGCATGTTAAACATGATTTAATGTTGTAAAGTCATTGCCATTTTTGCTGTTTGAGTTAATCAAAATTATTATGCAGCTGATTATTAAGCTTTGCCTGCTCAGGGCTAACTACAGAAATACTGTGACAATAAATGTGCATTTGACCTGCTTTTTTTTTTTGCCTAAAATCCTGGGGAAAAGTGTATTTTCAAGAGACTTTCATTTGCAGTTCTTGTTGCCTTAAGACTGTGTGCCTGTATTTACCTGTCTGTGTCCACTGGAGCTGTTTTGTGCCCCTGCAATGCCCTGGTGCTGCACACATGATCCGTTCATGGAGACATCCCAAACTCAGCTGTGCACGTTCCTGTGTAAACTGCTCTAGATGGCCCTGCCTTGGCAGTGTGTTGGACCAGATGTCCCTTCCAACCCTGACGATTCTGTGATCTCCCAAAAGCAGCATCCCTCTCACCCCAGATAGGTTCTGAGTTCAACAGAGACACATTCCTGGGCCCACACAGGGTGCAAGGAGAATGAGCACTGCTCCTTGCTCTGCTGCTGGACCACAGACTGGAGGTGGTTGGCACAACAGCACTGGTACAGTTGGTCTGGGAGCACTTGAGCACATCTTAGCAGATTTGCTGCCAGCTCCATGGAAATAGTTAGGATGTGCCATGCTCAGCTGCAGAATGAACTGACGGCAAAGCTGTGCTAGTCCACAGTTCCCCTTGATACTCCCTCTGCTAGGCAAGACAATGCACTGTGCTCAGCGGTGCCCTGGGCTAAATCCCGGTTCACCTGGGAATTAACAGGGAGGTGCATCACCACTCAGGTTCAGACTTTCCTGGCACAGCTTTGTGTAATTGCAACCCCTCAGATGCAAAGCATCTGACTCCCTGCCCCACAAGGGCAGCAGAGGGCAACCTCATGGTCCCCAGGGCCCTGAGCCCAGGAAGCTCTGTGTGTCCCTGCCCCACACTGCCTGCTGCCTGTGCTGCCTGCACTGCCTGCTCAGCCCCAATTTGCAAGCAGCGTGTGAAGGACAGACATGGGCCACTGGGCTGAACAATGCAGGAATATTAGCTGAGTTACAAAAACAAACAAACCAAACCCCTCTGGGAGACAGTTTCATTTATCTTCTTTTATCCAGTTTTGCTTCAGCGTGAAAGTTGCCCTTTCAAGTCCAGCAGTTGTGTTCCAGCCCCGGTGGGCAGCTGATCCAAAGCATTACACTGAGAACTTCCCAATGGCATGTTTGCACAGTTCAATTCATTTCTAAATATTCAGTGGAGTTTCCCCCCCTCCTACCCTCCCAGGACTTTTTGCCCAAGAGCCAAGGGTGTAAAGTACAGGGCTGGGGATACTGGTGCACAGAGCCTTTGTGTGCAAACACAAGCTGCTGTTTGTATTTGCCTTCACACTGTCAGAGCTCAATTGTGTGCAGTGCAATACTGGCTACCAGTCTGCTTTCAATATCCGCTCGGCCATCCCTGCTGCCAGAGGCATTCTCCCCCTCCCCAGCCGCTTTGAAGCAAAGTGATTTAATTTCATGAGACTTTCGGTAATCACGTTACAATCTCCAACATTAACCAGAACTGACTCCCTATTGCAAAAGGGTGGGCAGACGATGGAGTAAACAGCCTGGCTTGGGACAGCCTGCAACAGCAGTGGAAGGCAAGACGCACGACAGCTGCCTGGCTTTTTCTGCACCGCTTATCAGATGAAGCTGGAAAACAACGGCCTCTAGCCAGCACCAGGAGAGAACAGCCGGCTTTGGCATCCTGAGGATGCTCATCTCCTTTGCTCATCTCCTGTACCACAATGGCAGATTTTCAGAACCATACCTTTTTCTATCTGCAGTCCTACCAGTCATTTGCCTTCCTTCTTCCCTGTTCTATTTACAGGGTCCTGATACCTAAGTCACACCCCCCAGGACCGAACTTGCTTCTGAGATAGGCTCCTTTTTTTCCACAAAGGCCTGTAGGGAGAGGCCAAGGGAGAATGGCTTTAACCTGACAGAGGGGAGATTGAGATGAGCTTTTAGGCAGAAGCTCTTCCCTATGAGGGTGCTGAGTGCTGGCACAGGGTGCCCAGAGAAGCTGTGGCTGCCCCATCCCTGGCAGTGTTCAAGGCCAGGT
>JAOEHY010048004.1:4239-24436 GCA_025447955.1 Psilopsiagon aurifrons | reverse complement strand
TCATAGCAGCCTTCCAATATCTGAAGGGGGTCTATAGGGATGCTGGGGAGGGACTCTTCATTAGGGACTGTAGTGAGTGGACAAGGAGGAATGGGTTTAAACTTAAACTTTAGCTTGGATATGAACAAGAAATTCTTTACTGTAAGGATGGTGAGGCACTGGAATGGGTTGCCCAGAAAAGTTGTGAATGCTCCATCCCTGGCAGCGTTCAAGGCTGGGTTGGACAGAGGATTAAGTAATATGGTTTAGCGGGAGATGTCCCTGCCCATGGCAGGGGGGTTAGAACTAGATGATCTTAAGGTTCTTTCCAGCCCTAACTATTCTATGATTCTGTGATATTAAGATCCAGGAAGTGTTACACTCAGACAAGGAGGAGGAACTCCTGTTCCATTCTTTCTATCATGAAATGGAAAACTGGGGCCAAATATGAAATTCCCAAGATTCCCAGAAATTTGTTTGTGAACTTGGCAGAAAACATAGCAAAAGTACTCAATATAAGTAATTGTTATGTTTGTAGAGGTACCAACATGGGGGAACAATGGCCTTGGGAGCTGAAGGAAATTAATATTACTGACAATTATATATGGAACTCAAGCAAAGTCCAGCCAAACAGAATAGCAAAATTCATGCAGCGGTATATCAAAATCACTTAGCCCTGGATTACCTTTTAGCCCAGGAAGGGGGTGGGTGTGGGAAATTCAATCTATCCAACTGTTGTTTACAGAAAGATGATGAAGGAAAAACTATTAAAAAGATAATTACTGAAATGAAAAAGGTCACACATGTTCCCGTTCAAACCTGGAAAGGGTTTATCTTGGATATGGAAAAATGGCGGAAAGATAACTGGTGGAACTTTGGGGGGTTAAGAGGAATCCTGCTGGGTTTTGTTTTATTAGTAACTGCTTTACTCATTGTACCTTGTGTTGCTCCCCTGATGAGTAGAATGGTCCATAGGACCATAGAGCAATTACAATTTGAAATAATTATTCCTGAGGGAACAGAATCAAAAAATTAGAATGTTAAAAATTTGGTCTCTTGGTGATCCATTTGAGGAGGCAAAACTAATCTTCAACAAAAATGAATGAATGAGAAGAGACAAAAATGGAAATTATGGCTCAAGCCAAATAGATTAAGAAAAAGATTGTGATAAACACATAAATGTATTGGCTTTCACAAATCATAGGTATTGCTATGTGGATATAACTGTATGAGTTCACAATAACAGAAACAAAGCTCACTAAAGACACAAGTTGAAAATAGCCAGAAGTCTTGAGCAAAATGGAGTCACATAGCAAAAGAATTTGTAAAGGTAAAAGAAAAAAGGGAGAGGGGGGGAGGTGGGGACTTGATATGAGAAAAGCTAGTGCTTGGAAAACGTAGGGTTAAAGTACTTTTAGCTTAACTTAGGTTGAAGATAAAGAACAATGTTTGTGTTGTAAGTCTGTGGAATTCAGTGGCCCCACTAAACAAGAGTGAAATATTTCACACCATCCTTCTACTTATCAGTTGGTTTAGAGACAGTGCCTCCCAAACATCTGCTAGCTTTGGATACTCTTTGTCTGCCCATCCTGCAATAAGTTTTGCAGGAAGGTCACACTGTTCTAAATCTTTGCCAGCTATCAGAAAAATTACAGATACGGCTAGTTTCAGCTAGTTTTGTGATTACTGGGGCATCCAACTGTGCCAAAGGTGAAAAGTACACCCTGAGGAAGACTATTTACTTCATCTTGAAGACCCCTGCCTTCATGAGGAAGACTGCTTACTTCATCCTCAAGACCCCGGCCCACAATCACCAGACAGCAGTCTGCAGATAACAAGAGAGGAGACTTACAATGATAAGTTTCTGGAGCTAGCTATAATATTCCCTGCCAATACATGGGAATTACGAATATGTATATGACTAATGCAATAGTGAAAGCATATAAACCTGTAACAAATGCTAATCAGTGTTCCTCTGGCTATGGTCACATGCCTGCTTTTGCTTTATTGACTTTGTCCCTCAATAAAACTCTCTTATCTTGATTAGAGGAGTGAGCTCGTATTTTATAGTAAACTTCCGAGAAAATCAGGCTATAAAATTGGTATGGGAAGACGGAACATAAAACTAGCACCAAGCCATAATGAACATTATCTTCCAGCACTTCTGCAAGTGACTTTGAAAACACTTGCAACAGGCTTGACATCCTCCAACATTATCTCAGGCAGGCAGCAGCACAGAACAGCAACAGTGATGAAGGAGTTCAATGGGAACTATGGGTACTCCGCCCTTCTGAGCATCAGAACAAGGGGTTTGCATTTGCAATATTACTTACAGTTACAGTCTTTTCAAACCAGGAATCCACAAATTCTTGTATGGACTCGTACAATGCTGAAATTTGGTTCTTAAATTCAAGGTAATCTTTTTCAAACTAGAAAAGGGTAAAAGATTAAAAAAAATCACCTGTAGTGTTGCTTTCACTTCATACTTTTTTTTTTCCCCCTGAAGTTTTTTGGGAATTTGCTTTATTTGCCCAGTACATGTGTTCAGTGCTGAATTAAAGAGATCAGGGACAACACTAGTAACAAAGGCATTTACATTCTAAGCAAAGCAGTAAGTGTTAGGTTATCTGGTTAAAGCCTCATGTTCATGAACACAAAGGAGCACAGAGGAATATGGACAGGCAGAGGAAATCTGATAACCTAACAGAGCACCCTCATCAGTGACTCCCAATATTGCCACAGTAAGGCTCTCAGCTCAGGTATGAAACCCATCAAGATGAGCAAATTGGCAGGCTCTCTAGAGCACCTTACAGACTAAGTAAAGGAGGTTATTGCCCAGGAGACAAGGGACTCATTACAGTTTACCAGGGAAGAGCATGGGACTATATGTATTATGAGAGTTAGGGAAGAAGCAAAGACAGGGATCAATGCGATTTGTCAGAGGAGTAAGTGTGAAAAAATGGAGGCATGTTGGGATAAAAAGGAGCTGGTCATATGTGAACAGGTTGCTGGTCAGCACACTTATCTGGCTGTGCCTGGCATCTGAGCAGTAGCTTGTCTTCCCTTTTTATTTATCTCCATTTCTGACCATGTGCACGGGTGAAAGGGTTCTCTCTTCTATTAGAGCCCCCAACCAAGGTAGGAACCATGGATCAAAGCAATTAGAAACACTGCAGCATGTGCATAATGTGTGGGTGAGTGTCTCACCCACAAAATCAGACTAGGCAACAAATGGGACAGAGGCTTGGGAACAAAGTGTTAAAACAGCCATAAGTCTAGGTTGAATATTAAAGAGACCACTGCAGTCTGATAAGAGCTGGCGACCAGAGGGACAGTAGGGTCCAAAGGTCAGCTACTGATAAGGTTATAAGCTTGGACCAGCTATAGGAAATAACTTTTTGCATGTGTGTTTCTGTGTGCCAGCAACCAGGACAGCAAGTGGATCAGGTAGAAGATAAACTGATTGCCTAAGACCAGTTATGGAGAGACCCATAGTGCATGTGTCTGAGCATGTGTGTATATGTATAGGTCTGAGAACCAGCAACTTGAGTGGGGCTGTGGGCCTTGAGGGCAACGGGTGTTTTAAGTTTAGGAAATGAGGAGACCTGGGTATCCATGGGCCAGCTTTTGGACAGACTGTGTAAGACCAGCTACTGAAGGGATTCATGTATATGTATTTTCCACGATCTGGCTTTCTTCCTGCTGAGCCAAAGAAGTACAAGATGAGGCCGTTAATATCATCTGTAATTGTATTTTCAGTTTGTGTTGAGTTATGTGGCCAGGCCTGTGTATTGTGCGCATGCATGCACACTTGCCTATTGGGAATTCCATGACCAGCCTCACAACTGAGAAGACCTGGGGACATGGAACTGCAGCAACCTCACCTCTAGTGGGCTACCAAATTTAGCAGCTCCTACTAGAAGTAATTTCAGTATTTATCTGTAATATTTTTTCTTAAAAGTCCAAAACACTGAGGACCTACCAAAACAGTTCAGTACAAACCCCCTCTCAAAGAAAGCATTCCACAAGCTTGGGAAGATAGTGCATAATATACATTGCTCTGACGATTAGGTGTAGAAAAGCCACACAATTTTTTAATACCTCCAAATTCCAGTTAACAGTAAAGGTTCACTTTCAGAAAAGAGCCACACAGCACGTATAACAGAAACATAAGCCATCCACCTGTTAGAAGAAAGCCAAGGGTACCCTAGGCTTAAATGCCTAAAGGAAAGATCCTAACAGTTGCAAGCCATGGTATAGGAAGGCAGGAGAGTAAGTCAACATCTATAGAACTTCTATTTTGAGTCTATTAATTTTGCAAAGCAAGCAGGCTATATCTTAAAAAAAGCAGCTCAATTACAGCATGTACAGAATGTATTAAAATGTGAGTCTGAAGTATTTGAAGTTACTTTAGTTTTTACCAACCCTCTCAGCGCTGGGGGTGATACGATTTATCACCCTCTAAAACATTCCTTTACCACCTTTACTGCAATACTGCCTTTACTATTCCACCATTTTCAGTTACACTGAGTAACTCTTGAAATTAGATAAACCATTTAATGCATTGACCTGCTGAATTAATTTCTGGTCTGCAGTTCAAAACATATGCATCTCAAAACAAGCAGGTTTAGAAAAAAGATTTCTGCAGCATTACCTATCACATAAAACTGAGTTTATCAAAAATTAACAAAAACATTTGAAATAAAAGTCAAATTTACCAAAACAATTTCAAATTGTATTACAATATATGAAAGTATTATTATTACAGCAAAATTCCATATCACTTGTTATAAAATGTAATCTTCTTTGCATAACTCCAATGAAAAGCACAGAATTAAGGGAGTGATTGCCAGACAAATGCTGAATGTACGCACCTCTTTTTTCCTGTGATCCAGAACATCATACTGTTTGGATTTGGTGCTTGCAGCAATGCTGCGGTAATGAGTAGTGATCTCTTCAATACCTTCTATTTTTATATGCTGGAGCTTTAAAAGGCTTTCCATAATATTGCTCATATCTGATATCTTCTCCAAACGCTTACAAAATGTATCAAATTTTCCAAATATGTAGTTTTCACTAACATAAAAAAGGCAGCAGAGAGCCTGTTATGCAAAATCTGTTTGCAATAACACTTTACATTTAACCCCTATATATTCTGCCAGAACTACTACCAAATTTCACATGAAAAAAATCTATGCTGTATTAATCACAAATCAAGTAAAAACCAATTTAAGGCAATGTGCATAAACTAGAAAATGCTTAATCCTTACATACGTTAATAAAAAGCCTTTACCACATTTCATAGGAGTTACTCTTTTAAATAAGACATTTGTAAATGTGAGTGTACAATGCTAAGAAATGCTCCATGCTTTAAGTGCAGGTAGAACACTCCTTGGTATTTTGATAGACAGCCCAGCCCAAAGCTGACTAAATTCCCCTGGAGATTTTTCACTTGCACTCAAGATTCAAATTTGGTGGGATTTCACACCATATAGAAACATATATATTAAATTAAGACATGCATAAAGTCTCCTGAAGTCCCCTTGGACATCTGCTAAATCAACAAGTGACTGGCAAAAACCTGTCACTGGTTTATTCCTGAGCAAAAGACCCCACACCTTTGCAAGGTCATGTTCTGATTATAATAACTAGTATATTTTAGTTGAGTATTTAGCTTTTTTGATAACCAGCAGATATAATGACATTTCATTTATATGATTCAATACTAAAGTGACTTACTTACCTGAAATCAAATTGTCTCTCTCTCGGATTTTCCTTCAGCTCCTCCTTAATTTTCCGAAAGGATGTTTGGTACTGTTCTTTGAGGGAAATGCATTGTTGTATCCTCTTTAACAATTCTTGCCTGAGGAAGAAAATACAGAAGACACAAAATCTTCCTAAGGATGTCTTCAAAAGAGTATAAATAAAAATAAAACATTTCAGTCAGATATGCAACTTCACAAAATATGAAAACAAAATTATGTATTACCTGACGTTCAAAATATAAGCATTACATTTAAAGGGATTTTTTTGTTTGTTTAAATTTGTTACCTAGATTGGATATTATTCATTTAGAATTTAATTTCATCAAACCAAAACGTTCACAGCATAGTCCAGAAGGGTCTTACACTAGGTAAACCCGGACTACTGACTGCTGGCAGTTTAGCCATTTCTCATCGTCTGTAAACTGGGTATTTCTGATAGGTTTTCATTTGTTTGTTTCTTTGTTTTTTCTAATCAGACAAGACTGGAGAGGTATTTTTCCAGACTTCAGTAAGCATGAGGAAAGTCTTCTTTCTTTAAACAGATATACCAGGAAGACAGTGGTTCCTAAGGCTACGGTTCTTATACACAGTTGTTCATTAACCCTGAGGTACTACTAGAGATTAGATACATAGAGGAGGCATGGAAATCAGCTTTAAACCATTTACACAAGACTATTGCTCCACTTTGTCTTTCATCTTCAAAAAGATCATTGGAATTAAAATGATAGTCAAACTTTATAGATTGAAACCACTAACTGAAACACAAAGAAACTTTCACAGGAACTGCAGCAGCAAATAAGTAAATGAGAGAACGTCTCAAAAATAAAGTCAGCTAGAATAAACAAATACAAAAATTATTCTATTTTTATTTACATTCACTGGTCAGAATAAACACAGTATTTAACTGATTACAGGTCATTTCTGAAAACTTCCCTTTGCGTACACCAAAATACAGGAGGAATCCAAATTATTTATCAAATTTACTTTTATGTCTCCTAGCCTATTACTTCAGTGTCACCTTTGACTTGGCTGGAATTTAAACACAGTCATCCTGATTGTGACTTGATGAAGCTTATAACACTTTTCCTTCTCACCTCAGTAACTATACTCTTGCTCCAATTATACTCTTTCAAGAGACTATTCCAATCATTACTTTTCTAGTAGATACCTTTAGATGTCATGCTTATCTTAACCCTCTCTGTGGTTCCCCCTTTTCTTTTGCAAGACTTGTTCTTATAGTATGTGTTCTTCCTAGGCTATCTCCAGTCAACTTCGCATTCTTCAGACACACTTGTTCTGCCGGTGACATCAGCATTCACCACCCACTTGTTACATTTCATACAAACACTTCTGCGCTTCCGCTTATGCTGTAGGTAGTGCTTGGGAGCAGCTCCTTGCAAGTAGCTGCACAGCAGCTAACTCATCCCTTCCTGAAATGCTTCCTTTAGTTCTCCTGGCAGTGATGCCTATAAGATATCCAAGGGCACAACAGGGTTTGCTGAAAAACACTGTCATTTCAGCTGACCAACACTGCCTCACTGCCGTTTTTTTCTCCATCCATCTCACCATTTGCTTTTTATGTTTCGGATTGCAGCTCTTATGTTTTAGACTGCAAGCTTTTTAGAGCTGAAGCAAACTTCTTGTTCATTTTATGTGTATGGCCTAACATTTGCTGAAAACCAGGGGCTCTTGCAATACTGTCAGTTGTAACGAGAATAGAAAATAAGAACAAAACTAGCGTTAGGCATTTCTAACTAGCAAACTTACAGTAAAACTAGGGTTTTTTTTAATGTAAGGTATCTCATTGGCACCATTTACACCCCTCATATGTTTGCTCATACAACATTCTCCACAGAATACTCAAAAAATACTAGTCTGAGTCCCATCCTATCACCCACATACCTTGCTCCAAACAGAATCACAGTCAAAATGTGTCTCTGGTCCTGGTATATATTGCCCCATTCCCCCAACCGACTTTCATGTCTACTAAAAGCAAACTATAAGTCTTAGACAGAATTTTGCCAACCTGTTCTTGGAGCTTCTTTATGAAGAGCTTTAGCTCCCAGTCCTAACTGCTCAAGTGTGTTTTGATCAAAAGAAAGCCATAGGGACAAAATACTGAATGCCATATCCTAATAAACATTACGTGCTTTTCAGTAACAGTTTTTTCACAAAACCTGGTCAATTTGGTTTTGTAAAGCATTTAATTCTACAGAAAACGATACTCAGTGCCTGGTAGGAGGACAAGAGGCTACTTAAACCAACTTTTAATAATCTTTATGATGATCTGTAATTTTAATTCTACTGTTAACAAAAGAAGATGAAATTATTAAAATTCCATTACTTGTCCAGATCCCAGATTTTTGAAACACCTTCACATAGGTATGTCTTGCACGTATTAATCATTTGATTAGTGATTTTAAGAAGAAGAGATGTCATGCACTCTGATGTATTATAGTATAGTGATGTACAGTAGATCATACAGACAGTATTCATTAAACTGGGTATGTATTCCACCACTGTTACCTACAATAGGAAGAAAATAGGAAAGTCAGCAATACAAATTTCCTAAAAATTAACACAACAGAAAATATGACAGCTCTGGGAATAGGTTTGCCAGCAGATAAACATCTTTTTGACTGTAACACATTGTTCTTGCACATACGTCGTTATGAACTGGACCATTCAATTCCTTTGTAGGAGCCTAACACACTATGACCAAGATTTAAAAATAGGGAATGGGTAATGAATAAAAGAGCAGGTCTTCTTCCAGAATGAGACTTTCCAGAGGAAAAACAGAGGCTGTACTCATTTTGGCAATGGCCTCGAGTGTATGAAGGTGCTGTAGTCTGCTCTGCAAAGAATATGCTACCTGAGGAAAAGAAGTCATACACTGCTACAGAAAAAAGCTGGCAGGCTGCAGGAAGATCAACAAGAGGAAAGTTGGCCTTTACTCACGTTGCCTAGATCTATACAGAAGAGAAATGCAGAAGGGAGAGGCAAGGCAACAATTACCTTTCTTTTATTGAGGATACTAAACTACAGAGCTTTCTGTTCCACAGAAATGCATGCAAGCCAGATATACTGAGAACCCAGAACAAAAGACAGTGAGTGCTCCAGAAAAGGATAAACAAAGTATGGTATCTTAAAGTCAAGCCTAATATGGCAGAACTCCAAATAACTGCCGAAGAAAAGTGATGTAAAATAGCACATTGGATTCAGAGCTCAAGCTTTGAAACCTATATTTAGAAAAATTGTAAGCAGCTGGATTATATGTGCATCTTATGCATAAAATCTGTAAATACAATTCACTAATACCAAAGGAGTTAAGCTGTCTGCTAATCATTAAACATAACAGCTAAACACTGAAAGGAGAAATACCATTCTTTCAGCAGCAAAAGCCTTTACTTTCTTTTCTGAATATCACATTAAGTGCTGTTAGAGAACTACTTACAGGTGAAGCTTTGGCGAGTGGACCAAAAAATTTATCCAATGTATATAAATACCTCACATTGTCTTTAGCTTCATTGGCAGCAATTGTTATACTGCCATCCTGAAGGAAGAAAAAATAAAGAGAATTAATACTGCTATAATTTACTGAACAGGTTCTTGCTCTTTTGCAGGGCATGCTACCACATGACTATGATTCCATCTTGCAAGTATTTTCTCACATAAGTGCTCCCAAATAAAATATTTCTTCTTTACATAAGAAACAACCACTTTTGCATGCAAAAACCAGTAAGATCTACCAGGAAATTAGCAACATTTTGTGTAATTCCTTAGTTAGATCCCCAAAGCTTTTCTTTCCTGATGGAAGTACAATGGTGTGGTTTTAATAATCTGACTTATATTTTGGAATGGTTTTAGCATGGTATTCATTCTACAGAACTTAGACAAGAACCCTAAAATGTACCAGGGTGTTTCCCATACTTTTTTTAATAAACACTTGTAAGGTAAAATGAGTTCACAACTAATGCCTATGTATCCTTCTGTTCATGACAGCTGTAACAACCCAGTACTTAGGAGGCAATGCTGTAGAAAGAAGGAAATCTAGTTCATCATCGTTGGCTTGGCATCTAGAGTACTGACACTCTAATCTAAATTCCATTTATCATAAAAGTCTGCAAATATGTTAAGCACAAAATCAAAAACTCAGTAAGGTGACACTGTTTTCCTGGTCTACTATCAAAACAGAATAACTTTTTAAGTGCTAGAAGATCTACATTCTACATTTAGGGAGATCTGTCTAGCTGTACATGGCCTACAGCTTATTTTCTGGCTTGTCTACAATTTTGACTGATAAGTTTACATTACAAATATCCACTTATCTCAAGTAGCAGTTATGCTACAAAAAGCCAGCTGTCAAAAATTCTAAAAGCAGTATGATGAACCTTCAGACATTTCTAGAATTGGCCTGAACAGGGTACAGCACAAGGGAGACAGAAAATTGTTGCATTGCTCCATTGCTTTACTTTTGCAGAACCATTCCACCCATGATGATAATGAAAGGTGCATTACAGAAGCATTGACTTCAAGTTATCTATTTAACTTCAGAATCACTGGTATTGTATGTTTTAACAAATGGATAATAAACTGCAGTTTAAAACCAGCACAAACACTCAAAACTATGTTTAGCATTGTGTTCGGTTCTGTATTACAAATACAATACTGTATTCATTTAGAACTTTAAATAAAACATAACAGTTACCAGCTCTTTCCACTGCTTTAATGTCTTTGATCTTGCTGCCTGAAGAATACTTATAATTTTCTTTACTCTTGAACTCCTGATCTCATCTAAAAGGCTTTGAAGGAAGAAACACATTTAATTCTCTCTTTGGAATAAATGTTTACATTTATTAAAAAAAAAAAAAAAAAGCCTTTTTGGGTGTTTTTTTTAACTCTGTGGGAGATAATGGAGGGATTAAACCTGTTGAATGATGACATTCTTGTCTTCCAGTATTCCAGCTCTGCAGACGGACCAATGTCATCAGCTTCTCTTCTCATTTGTTCACTCTCCACTATAACCTGTCTGAGCTGTTTGATCCAAATCATGACCACTTCTTCAAGTTTCTCAGTGACCTCTGTGTTACCGCCTTCAAAATCATAGAATGGGACCAAGAAATAAATAATCATAAGCACCAAGAAATAAATACAAATTTTTAACTACAGAAATGAAATGTCCTCATCAAACATAAGCTGAGACTCTACATTAGCTGAGTATATTCAAATCACTGATCAAAACAGGAAAAGATTAAGACTGTAGCAACAAGATGCACATACATACAACTTTTATCTACCTATTCTGTTACTATTGCATATCCTTTACAACAGAAACAGTTAAAAATTAAATGACCTTGTAAGGGGAAAAATACAGCCACATTGTTTTGGAAGAATCATGTTTCAGAGGACCAAGAAATGCATTAACTATCATGTGTGTATTTTTCTGCTTGTATTTTGCAACTAAAGGTTATTTCACATTTCTTTCTGCCACTGCAGCCTATTCCTTATTAAAGGCATCTTGTAATGGACATCCTTATTAATACTCACAAGTAACCCCACTATAATGTATAAATCAGCACATCCTTTAGATTGCCCTAGCAGATGAAAGAGTCAAGTTCACTTGGTGCATTATATTTAGGAGTCATGGAGCTTGTACCACTAAATGGATCTAAAGAACTTGCCCAGCTATATAACATTTTTGTCTTAAGAGTCATTAGTTCTTCTGTGGAAGCTGTCTTGCCATAGAGTTATGGAGGGTTGAGAGGGATTGCTGAAGTGTTGACTGGTTTGGCATTAATCACTCTGAAAATCCACGTGGTGATAAGAAGTGGAGGAAAGCTATTGTTCAAACAGACACAACTACTCTTTTTCTCATATATACATGTAATTTTTAATAAATACATCTTGTTTTGACTCACAGCCCTCAGAGACAGACTTCGTATTGGACAGGGTTTTCTTAGAATCAAAAAAAGTGAAGAGTAGTAGCTGTTTCTACCAGTAGATGTTTCATTCAGCAACTACTTGGCCAGCAAACTTGGAGGAACAGAGGCCACTGCATACATGATATGCCAAGGAACTACCTAATCCTTTAAGATTTATGACTTAAAGGATAGGAGAATGATTAATGATTTTATGATTACACAGTCAGAAACTTGGCAAGAGTAAGCAGAAAAATGCATATAGCTCAGGGAAGATGAATGAATTCTTCGAAGTAAATTTTAACTAATACCATCTATTTAATAAGCATCATCACTGTGTTCGCTCTGCCATAGGAATTACTCACCTGCAGTTATGTAGTCAGACGGGTTCTGTAAGTTGCTGACATAAACATCAATATCCACTTTTGCGAGCTGAATTTTACCTTCTATGTTCTGTCTTGATGATGACAAAATACCCACAAATTTATCCACTGAGTACAGAAAGTCTTGTACCTGGCTGTTCTTCAAACCTTCTTTCACAGCTCCCCAGTTCTGATTATTTTATGATTTATGAAAAAAAATTTAAGAAGTGTGCCAGCATATAAAGATTTATCTGTACGCCCTTTAAAACACATTCATCTATATTACAACGTAAATAAAATGTGCACTGATTTAATTATTCTGCTATACAAGAAGAGACAAACAAGCAAGACGCTCTCAAGAAATAAAAATGTCTCCCTGCTCTCACTGTCTTCACACTGAATTGATGGGGTTTTTTGTGGGGTTTTTTTAAGTCTGATTTGGCTCTCTCTGAACAGAGAAAAGTATTTATCTCCCTTCCTTCTCCTGAGTTAGAGAAAATGGCAGCATATGGTAACAGCATATGACAACATCATTCTTGACAGACACTGAGCTTCATTATATATCTTGCCTCTAATGTGTACTTCTGGAAGCAACAGAACCAACTGTGATGCTTTGTGAGTGCCACAGAACAAGGACAAAAAGGAACAAAATCAAAGGCCGATGCCTTGTCCTGCCAGTAGGACTTGGCTCTTCTTTCATTGTCAGCTTAATCTGATTTTAATAAAGTCAACACAATTTTACCTTATTATGGCTGCTATGCTATGTTCTCCCTTGTCATGAGCATTACAGCTGGTGCTATTGCTTGAAAATAAACCATAACTATATGAAATTCAAACATACAAACTGAATGACTCCCATAAATATCCTATATTAGATTTCTGTCTTTTTGCATCCTCTGTTATGTTCAATTGATGCATAAATAGAACAGAAGCAGCCACTTGCCTTAATTCTACATGTTCTTGAGAAGACTAATTATTTGATTACCTGTTGTGATTTAAGTGCTGGTATCATGATTTGGGACAAGAAAAATTCCAGGCCCTGAATGATATTTCCATTAGTACAATCAAATATGCCAAAATTCACCTCCTTTGGGAAGAAATAAAAATTAGCAGAGTGCATGTGAACTTCTCCAACATTATACTATTTGAATGAAAATCAGACATGTGGAAGGCATTATATATTTAGTCCATAACTACAGAGGTTACATGAAATTCAGCTATTGAATTTGTATTGGACAAAGACTAAAATTCAATTGGAAATTCCCAGACTTGCCTTTAGGTTTGAGCCACTGAAGAGTCTGTCCTATATTGTAGCAACACTCGAGTGAACAATTAAAATTAACCATTTAACATCAATGCATTAATTAACCTTAAGACAATAATACATTTGTGGGGTGGTTTTTTTTTTTTTTTTTTGAGAAACAGCTTCCATCTACAATGAATGCCTGAAAAAGGGCCAACAAATATATCAGGCAAGAAATGCCTCTCTTGGTTGCACAGTTTTCTCCAGTTCATTGTTAATGAAATAAAGCTTAGGAAGCACTTCTTCACTGACAGGTGGTCAAACACTGGAAAAGGTTTCCTAAAGACATGATCAGTGCTGAAATCCTGTCAGTGTTTAAGAAGCATTTGGACAATGTCCTTCACAACATGCTTGAACTTGGCCAGTCCAGAAGTGGTCAGGCATTTGGACTAGATGATCATTGCAGGTCTCTTCCAACTGAAATAGTCAATGAACATGACCCAGCAGTGTGTACTCGCAGCTCAGAAAACCCAATGGCATACTGGACTGCATCACCAGCAGCATGACCAGCAGGTGGAAGGAGGTGATCCTGCCCCTCTACTCTGCTCTCATGAGACCCCACTTGGAGTACTGTGTACAGTTCTGGTGTCCTCAACATAAAAAGGACATGGAGCTGTTGGAGCAAATCCAGAGGAGTGCCATGAGGATGATCAAGGGACTCGAGCACTTCCCTTATGAAGACAGACTGAGAAAGTTGGGGCTGTTCAGCCTAGAGAAGCCTGAGTGGAGACTTATAGCAGTATCTGAAGGGGGCCTACAAGGATGCTGAAGAGGGACTCCTTATCAGGAACTGCTGTGATAGGGCAAGGATAATGGTCTTCAAGCCTGACCGGTGTGAAGACTGGCTGACTGAAAATTAGGGCTTGTTTTACCTTCAATAGCTCCTAAAAATACTGCCTCACATAGGGAATAAAGTTTGTTGACAGCTACATGACAGCCCCTGCCAAAAGAAGGCAATTACCAGAGAACCACAGAGGGAAGCCACCAAGGCAGCTAACTGAAGAGTTTGGACAACCATTCTGACAGGTATCCAACTGAAGAAGCACAGTAGGACTGACAGGGCACGAGAAGTGGAAGGGTGCCAGACTGATTAATAATTATTTTTATTAATTAATTTTGGGGTTTAGTAATAATATTGCAGCTGCTAATGTCCAAATCATTAGGTCATTACTTTATCATAAATACTTATTCAGATGAAAAGAACTTCTATTAAACAGAACTAGGCATTTTCGTGAAAGCATTCTGACCCCAGTTGCATGAATAAAGGTCAAAGAAAATATTAAGTAGACGGCAATAACTGCATGATTTTGGTCTTACCTGGGAAACATTTGACACAGTTACAACTTTATCTGATATCCTTAGGAAAAATGCACAAGTTCCTGTGAAGCCCTGTAAAAAGGGCAAAATGCATATGATTAGAAAGCATACATATGTACAGTAAAAATAATTAACTTAAAAACATGCTGAAAACAAAATTGCAAAGAATAAATTACTTAAAAAGGTACTGAGCTATTTGTAGGATATTTGAAAATATGTCCTTCTCAAATCAAATCCTTTTCCTTCACCTGACATAAGAAAGTCAAAATGCCTTTCTTAGCAGACCAGTTCAGTACTGCATCTCTACCAAGAAAATGCGGTTAAGGGATAGCTCACGAGCTAAACTGTTTCCTGGGCTCCAGTCCTCTTGTATTTTCTGAGTACCTGCAATCATTTTATGACAGCCGGTAGATGACATATTCCTGTCTAGCAATTTTACTAGTCATTCATGGATCTATCCATGAGACTGACTAATCCCCTTCAGAATCTGCCAACTGAAAACCACTAAAGATATCCTCAGCTTTCAAACACTGAAAGGACTTTTCACAGATACTTAGACCAGCATGGATCATCTTAGAATGACACTTAATTTTTTTAAAAGGGAACTTAAAAGATTACTAAAAATGCTTGATCCAAATACTCTTTCACATGTATTTTCATCTTTTTGATGGACTGGCATAATGTCAATTTCCAATCAGTACTGCAACAATATTTATTTTTAATCTATTAAATCTAATAATAATTCTACTATAATGAATTTGAAAAGCCATTCCAATTGGCGCAATTGGCAGAGGAATGAACCTCACTTCTCCTCTGAAAGCAAGAAAGAATTCTTCAGCTATGTCTTTTCTTACATAACAATGTTAATATAGGCTCATTGGGGGGAAAAAAGACATCACCATGCCTTATTCAAAGAAAACGGCATATGGTACACCTGATTCCCCCTAAAACAGGTGGAAAGAAAGAAATTAATCAGAAATCTTGCTGACTACTCTGAATACGCTGCTGAATAATGCTTAGACATTACAGTCAGGAGGTCATTGTAAGGATTTGAATGCAATAAAAGAATTATTAAAGGCATTTTTTGGAGTAATGTGCAGTATTATAATATGAAAGGAAATATAAAACCACTGAGAACTGCACTTTTAAACTAGAAGTGCAGAAGGACTGGAAAAACACTTAACCTGCAGTCATTTACAAAAATGTTAGGATCTGCAAATTTTTAACATGAGTTTATTTGACCTGCACTACTCTCAAATGGTCAAATCCACTAATAATTATTTCTTTATAGATAAATTACAACCTCTGCTCACAATGTAAGAACATGGAGTAAGTACTTAAATATCTATCCAAGAATGACAAAAAGCTGTTTAACACTGAACAACTGTTAGTTTTGTTCAATATTTTTCAAATGTCATTAATAAATTTTTCAACCATACCTCAGTAGAACCCACTGTAATAAATAACTTCTTCTGAAGCAAACTGTTTGTTGACCCATCTGACCTCAATGATGCATTCGACTTTGGCTAGTAATTAAATTATAAATAAAAGGTTAATGAAACTATTATCAGACAAATACCCCATCGTATCTGAGTACGTGAATTATAACTAAGCTTATTCTGAGTCAGTGAGGTTGGCTTTATCTGGAGAATAATCTTTGCATGAATATCACAGTCCCTCATTTACAGCTTCATAGCCCTGTTCTTTAAGAAAGAATAAAATAAAATCAAAAAAGAAGAGGGGGAAAAATTCTCAGAAAATATAATTAAATTAAATCTGAAGTGTTTTCCAGAACAACTTTCTCTTTTGCTGCCATTGGTCCGTCTCCACTGAGATGTATCTTCAACCTCTTTTCTTTGAAGCAACAATAAAGGCTTCCTTCCATCTAATTTTGTCACACTTTGGAAATTTATCTGTTGAAACTTGGAAGAATGTAACAGAAAATTATGCGGAAGAAGCCTCAGGTATATTTCTCTTTCAAGATGAAGAAAGGCCTCTTCATAAAAAGTCAAATGTTCAGCTCCTGCTAGACTAAATACATGCTGTATGACACTCAGTGGTGGCTCCTCAATTCCACCCGAAACCAGCATCTTCTAACCCCTGTGCACAGTCTCAAGTGAAAAACACACACCCACACTGGAGAAAGGATTTTGACAACTCTTGGTAAGAACATGTTTACTCGGTCAGGACAACAGTCTGCCCTAGCAAGTATTTTGTCTCCAAGAGTGACCAAAAATGGGGAAGAACATGGCAAGCATGTATGATATGTCCCGTGAGTAATCTCTAATTCTCCAATATGTTTGCAACCAAACTGTCAACAAAATAATCAATTTAATGAGATCTCTTGGCTCATCAGGATGGGGTGAAAGATGCTAGAGATGGCATTCATACTTTTGAATTTTGCAACAGTCATATTAATTTTTTTAAAATGCAATTTTGCTTTTGCAGAAGTAATAACAGAAACGTACCTGCAATACATCTTGATAAAAGAAGAGCAACTTTTTAATCCCACTAGGAGCAAAGAACTGTTCAATAAGTTGAAACTGAAAACAAAATTACAATTGTAGTTAATTGTGAAGTAGTTTCAAAAACGGGAAATTAAGGTAATATAATAACAACAATAATTTAACTAATATTTACCTTGTCATCAGAAATAACAGCCTCCTCCACTTTCTGCTCACTTAAGCCTATCCCATCTGCTAATCTTGATATCAGATACTTGTATCTTTCATCTATCTGAGCTCTTCTCTCTTCTTTGGTGACTTTGGCTTGCTTGGCTAGTTCTTTCCTAGTTTCACTGGAAAGTACTATACTTTTCTTACCAGTTGTCTAGAAAACAAAAATTTGTTATAGAGAGATTCTTTTTCCTCACTTAAAGATTGTATTTTGTAGTGCTGATCTTTAAGCTGGTTTCATAAACTACTTCAGGCAGGAACATAAATACATCTAAGGAATGCAGAGGAAAAAGATCAGTAATAATTAATTTGTCAGGCCAGAATTATTTCTCAAAGGAAATAAATAAAACAAATCCACTATAAAAGCAGTCACCACTGGAAAAAATATATAAATGATGCTTAATATGCAGGTCATATAATGTTAGTAGCAGAATGATAAAGAACGAAATCTATGTAGCCAAAGGATTTTTTTAAATCTTCATAATAGTATGAACAAGACTGAAATGGTGAATAACATTTAAATCAACAGACAATTTTCAGAAGCCATAAAAAAAAAAAAAGATTTGGGTAAAAAAGTTACCACTGAGCATTTCCTTCTACACAAACCTCCCACTGACATATCTGGAGTCTGGGGATGTTTGGAGTGTCTCCACACGTCTCAATTTTTATTGGAGAGAAAAGATAAATCACACGATCTTCCCAGTACCCTAATACTAGGACTTGCAATTGATCAATCCTGATTTACTCGTGGATTAAAAGAACAAAAAGCTGGCCGATGTCCACCTTTGCCTCCCAGCACTTGCTCCTACCCCAGACTCTGACTGGATATCTCACATCACTTCTGTCTCTAGCTTCATCACTTTGAGATTAGGAGACACCAAGAGCAACTGAATACCTGTAGTTGTTGGTCACTGCCATTCTGTTGTCTCTAAAAACTACATCTTTTCTGATTTACCATTCATTCTTCTCCCATGTAGGTTCCAACTTATCTACGTTAGTCTTCTATCATCTCTGGTTTCCATGCCAACAGCTAGATCTTTTCTTTTGCATATGTAGAATAACCTTATTCGAATGTTCTTAACCAATATTATTTTTCATTTTGGCAAAGAAAGCGGATTAACTAGTGGATGATCAAAAAGAAAACCCAAAGCCAAAATCCCAGCAACACACAGGGTGAGCACAGAATGTAAACGGCGTAACACTATATATGCTTTTGAGTGGTTCACAGTTCTTTTTCCTTGTAATTAACAGACAGTGAAGAAACTCAGCACCCTCCAGTATGAAGACAAACTTTGTCAAGGAAGACTTAAAGAATAGCCTCTACAGAAGAAAATTTAACAGACGAAAGGTAGTTGAGTCACCACCTATTTTAGCGTAAAACACTTGCCGGAAGAACAGCAGTCAAAGGTGACACTGTGGCAGCTGAAGCCGGCTCAGTGCTTCTTGTCTTCAGGTCCCCTCCACGTCTACGATGCTTACTTTCTGTGTCTAGTTAAAAGAAGTGACAAATTCTAATTATTCAGGTACATGCACAACCAATTCATCTACAGACCTGCAGTATTCTGTCTTAATAGCTGCTGGCTAACCTCTTCTCAGGCTGAAGAAACCAAAAAAGATGCTGTGCCTCATCAGAAAGCCTGAGAAGCCGTTAGTGGGAAAAGATGTCTCATAATGGCTTTTATCTCAAGTGCAATTCCAACAATCCCTACCAATAGCAATAGAGGTAAGAAAAAGCAATTTAAGGTACTAGCGTGAAGAAATCAGTTCTGGAAAAAATAGAGATTCTGAAATATAGTCACTTCTCACACTTGCTATTGTCACACAGTTATTCCTCTTCTGTTAATTCTTCATCTAAAATTTGTTTGTCAGTCTCATGCACTTCTGACAAACTTGCTACTTACAGAAGCTTGCAAGACAACTTGAGCACATGGAGTATCTGAAGAATAAATACTGCTAGCATTTACAGTAAAACCAGGACATATACCATTAGAGTGTGTAACCATCTTCTGCTGCTTGTTTAAGCCCCCTTATGAGGCTTTGAAGCCCTGCAAGTTATGCAACAAAAAAATCAATTACATGCCTTTGTTTTTCCTAGAAATTGGGATTTGAATCTTTTGAAGTAATTTAAGTAACGAATAAGAGCATTCATGTTTTCCTCTAAGTATAATAACCTATCTCCAGTCAGTTGCCATTTCTCTTCTAAATATTTTAATTACATAACATTCCTAAATATTGCTTTATCTCTTCCTAATAAAAAAAATTATTTTAGTTATCTTCAAAAATATAATTATTTGCAAGCACTGAACAACACTATTTGTAATTCCTACAGCTTTGTTTTAGTTCAAGAAAAAGCAATCATTTTATTTCTCGGAAGGTGCTATTTAGGTCCCATCTTTAGGAGCAAATAGAATCCTCAGTGGAAAATGCAATAGTGCTAATCAGCAACTAAAATTTCAGGAACTACTCTTAAACCTATTCTAAATAAATTATGAAGTTGTGACTAAAATTAATATTCTAATAGCACTGATTTCTTTTTTTTTGTTTGTTTTTCTTATAGATTGTGTCTCTTTTTCCCTGATTATGATGCATTAATCACAGAATCACAGAATGGTTGAGATAACATAAAAAGGACACGGAACTGTTGGAACAAATCCAGAGGAGGGCCACGAGGATGATGAGGGGACCGGAGTACCTCCCATATGAAGATAGGCTGAGAAAGTTGGGGCTGTTCAGCCTGGAGAAGAGAAGGCTGCGTGGAGACCTCGTAGCAGCTTTCCAGTATCTGAAGGGGGTCTATAAGCATGCTGGGGAGGGACTCTTCATTAGGGACTGTAGTGATAGGACAAGGGGTAACGGGTTCAAACTTAAACAAGGGAAG
>JAOEHY010048003.1:3980-25948 GCA_025447955.1 Psilopsiagon aurifrons | reverse complement strand
GAGAAGGACTTGGGGGTGTTGGTTGATGAGAAAATGAACATGAGCCAGCAGTGTGTGCTCACAGCCCAGAAAGCCAACTGTATCCTGGGTTGCATCAACAGGAATGTGACCAGCAGGTTGAGGGAGGTGATCCTGCCCCCTACTCTGCTCTCCTGAGACCTCACTTGGAGTATCATGTACAGTTTTGGCGTCCTCAACATCAAAAGGACATGGCACTGTTGGAACAAGTGCAGAGGAGGGTCATCCTCATGGGACTGGAGCACCTCCTGTATGAAGACAGGCTGGGAAAATTTGGGCTATTCAGGCTGGAGAAGAGAAGGCTGCGTGGGGACCTCATAGCAGCCTTCCAGTATCTGAGGGGGGCCTATAGGGATGCTGGGGAGGGACACTTCATTAGGGACTGTAATGATGGGACAAGGGGTAACAGGTTCAAACTGGAACAGGGGAAGTTTAGATTGGATATGAGGAAGAAATTCTTTAGTGTAAGGGTGGAGAGGCAGTGGAATGGGTTGCTCAGGGAAGTTGTGAATGCTCCATTGCTGGCGGCGTTCAAGGCCAGGTTGGACAGAGCCTTGGGTGACATGGTTTAGTGTGAGGTGTTCCTGCCCATGGAACTAGGAGATCTTGGAGCTAAGAAATCTTAAGGTCCTTTCCAACCCTAAGTATTCTATGATTTTATGATTCTATGACTATTGTTTTCTGCTACCTTGAAAAGCCATGTAGAATGTGTTTCAAAACACCCCCTCTTCCAGACCTGTTGTCCCTAGATCAGCTCCTTCTTAGTCAGAAGAGAGAAACGTCAATAAAAGGTAATTCTGTATGAACATACCTTGTCATTCAACAGTTTTTTCACTTATTTTTCTGTTATTATAATGTACCAAGATTTTAACTCCTGAAGTCTGTGTCAGAAATTCTCCTGAACTCTAGCAAAATGCTCTTGTCGTCTATGCAGCTTCTTGCACCAATAGCTTGAAGAGTTGGTAGCTGTCAAAGTATTGACACCTCAGGGGTGCCTATCTAGTATTTGCTCTTCTTTGGCTCTTGTAGGCTGTTTAAGTAGTTCAGAACAGTATGCTAGCCTGATTCTGCCATCAGCTGCACTTTCTTTTACCCATGTGAGACTCCATAATGAAGGTCTACCAAAATCACATTGTTAATGATTTTTTATTAACCAAGTGTCCATGGCTTAACTGCTAAAAAATGAAAATCTGTAGGTCTGATTGGTTATTAAGAAGTTTTTTTTTTTTTTTAATGTCAGAAAAATATGATATTTACCCTTCTAATGTTTTTCCTTAAATCTCTAAGATGCACCTGTGGAAGGAATTGTGACATGTGTAATACTGTGTCCAGTTTTGTCGTCCTCTCTATAGGAAAGATATGGGCCTGTTGGAGAGGGTACAGAGAAGGGCCACAGAAATGATCAGATGACTGGAACCACCTCTCCTATGAAGAAAGGCTGAGAGAATTGAGGTTGTTCAGTCTGAAAAAGAGAAGTCTCGGGAGATCATACTGCAGACTTTCAGTTCTTAAAATGGACCTTTAAGGAAGGTGGGGTCTTTTTAGCATGGCCTGTTGCAGTACGACAAGAGGTAATGGTTTTGAACTAAAAGAGGAGAGATTCAGGCTGGATGTGAGGAAAAAAATTTTTACAGTGAGGGTGGTAAAACACTCGCACAGGTTGCCCAGAGGAGTGGAGGCTTTCAAGGACAGGCTGGATGTGGTTCTGGACAACCTGATATAGTTGAAGATATCCCTGCTCCCTGCAGGGGGGTTGGATTAGATGAACTTTGAAGGTCCCTTCCAATCCAAGCTTTCCTAAGTGGGTTCTGTCATTGCGGTTGTTGTATGATTTGTTTTGGTTTTGTGGGGTTTTGGTTTTGCTTTTTTGTTGTTGTTGTTGTTGGTTTTGTTTGGTTTTTTTTTGTTATTTTGTTTGTTTGTTTCATTTTGTTTTGCTTTGTTTCTTAATGGGTGATTTGCTGTTTCCTCATAGGAATATCAGTTGAAAGGATTTCCTTGTGAGTTTGGAGTAAATGGACTTCTTGCTGGAAAGTTCAATTCAGCATTCAAGTTGAGTGATTGATACCTTTTCAGGTGGAAATAATGTCCCTAGCTAGAGGCAGCAGTTGTCATCTGACCATTTCCTGTCCTTATAAAAAAATATTTACAGATTCCAAAGGGGCATCTATCCTTATTAAAAAAATATTGCCAATATTTATTAGGTTTGCTCCTGGAAGTCTCACCTAAGAACGAATCAGAAAACAATGGCATAAGAGCAGAATCCTCTAGCATATTTTTATCTGATATATATGTAGGTACTTGATTTAACTGGAGACTCCACTGCATAAATTATGATGGGTTTTGACAAAAAAAAAAAAATAGCATATTATGCACACAACATCCTAGCACCCCTCACTGGAAAAGAATTGTAGCTGTTTGGATATAGAAAGGTGTTGAGCTTTGTCATTGTTTTATCCAAAAAGAGGAGCTCTTCTCAGTAATGACAGCTCCTGGATGAGAATGACAATAAACTTCTGATTACTGAAAAAAAGTTTTTGTGGTACCTTATGATGAAGGCTGTTTTTACACTAAATTTCAGTCTGACAGATATTGAAATTTAGGTTTTTTTATTCCTTAAAGAAGGAAGAAGATACTCACCCAATAATATTTTCATTCAGATATATATATTGTTCAGATATGTGTTAAATCCACCTAACTTACTTGTTGCAGCTGCAATTGTATTTGAAGTCAATAGAACAGTGAATGACCTACAACATTTGACATTTGGGGCTGACAGACTGGTTTTCAACACCAACAGTGAGGTCAATCAGCACTGCGTGTAACATAGAAAGCCGATACTTTCAGGACTTCCAGAAATTCACTCTCACAATAGACAAATTATTGCAGTGGTTAAGTCATGAGATGATTTCCATGCTATTGACATGTTGATGACTCCTAGATGAGCCACCAAGACCTTTACCAGTTTAGATATAGAAAGCTGTTTTAGTTTTCCACTCCTATTTTTTATTTGCTTACTGCTTGTGGGTGTTTGAACATCAGCTAACTGGGGAAACATTTAAATAGGTAGCTTTTTTAAGTCAACTTCAGTAACACAAATTTCAGCTCTTGTACACAAAGTGCAGTTTCAGGAGATCTAAGACACATTGAAACTGGAGCCTACGATAGTTAAATAAACAAACCGTCAGGATATCTGGTTTAGGATATAAGTTAATAAAAGAGCACAGAAAGGAGTGCTGCCATTTCTGACATTTCCAGGCTCAGTATCCTCATTAATAAATCAGAGGCTGATACTTTTAAACCCATTCATAGTCATCTCTGAACTGCACTCTGAAACTGGAACAGTTTTTTCTTCATCTGTAGTTGACATTATCTTCCTGAATGTTTTGATACCTCACAGTAGAGACTTTGTGCTGAGCGTTGGGTTTAGGTTTTATGCTTTTTTTGTGAATGGCACATCAAAAAGTATACAAGAAAATAAAAGTTTCAGAGCATAAAGATATTACCAGGTATTTTAATTTCTGCACGAATGTAGAGAGGGAACAAAAGCATAGATCCTTCCTACAGACTGAAGGGTAATTTAGTCTGTTTTTTTAGGCAACTTTCATTTTGGATTCTTCATAAAATATCTCTTATGCAAAATACACAAAAAGCCAGGGAAACATCTCAGGAAATATTAAACAGATTTGTCTTCCATTTCTGGGTGCAGAAAAATACTTAGCCTTTCTTGAAGTGGTAGTAGGATAAAAGGAGACACAATTAAAGATTAGCTAACAAAGCTTGAAAAATTAGCATGCTATTTTTGGATCTACAAGATTGTTATGCTTAGGGGAAGAAGATAGCAACATTTCAAGTAAAATAGGAACTGTCATCAAGTATTTCTTAAGTAGACTAGAATACGTTATTCAAGAAATGCATTGCTCTAACGCCATATGAACAGTTTTGGGTTTAGTTCCAAATGAATCAGGAAATTTTACTACTTTGTTTTGCCCATCTCTGAATCATAATAAATAAAGATAAATGAGATTTGTGTGTGCATCTAAATCATGTCTCTACTAAAACCAGGCTATTTCTAGCAGCCTATTGTAGAGTCCACTGTACAATGACTCATATGGCTTCTACAAGCAAGTCAGAGTTTGATGACTTAATAAATCGCATAAGACTGGTTTAGAATATTTAATTCTAAAGTAAAATAAAAATTAGGATAAAATTCAATAAATTAACAGGGATTTTCTCAAAGAAATCATCAATATTTTCCTTTTGATCAATGTTGATTTATTTCTGTTATTCTTTTTTATTATTTCTTCTTTTGAATTCCCTCAAAACTTAAATTCAGTTGGATTTATTATTATAACACTCATTAACATCGCTCAGCCATTCTGCTTATTTCTTCAGTTCAGACTGTCCTTTTAATTTGTCACTGAGTTCTTTAATCATTTGTTCTGGTCAACTTTAGAAAAGTAGCATTGTAAGATCTCTGTTCAGCTATTCTTTGGAAAAGCTTGCTACAAAACCAAACCCAAATCACCCCACAAAGAAAAACCCAAACAAAACCCCACAGAAAGATCTTAAATTATTTTCTGTGACATTCTCAGGTTTTCCGGATGTACTGTAAAATGTGGTTCCTCTTATTTTGATAATTTTGGATACAATCTTTATTTTCATACAAGTAAAGCTTACAGATTCCTCTTTTTCAACTCTTTAAACAACTCTGTTGCAAAATTTTGCCTCTGTTTCATTTCAGTCAACATTTATTTACATCAAGGGAAGATCTTTCCCTAAAATGTACTCTTTTTCAGTACTAAACCAGTGCTTCAGTATCTCCAGTTAAAGCTGAATATAACTTTTTTTACTTTCATGTCTTCTCAGATTTATATTTGAGGAGCACATCTAAAACTAGTGGAATAGAACTTTTGTATTAATTTTACTTTTTTAACTCTTAAATAATTATGCAAACCACATTGCTATTGTTATTATCTTTATCACATATTTGATCAGTAACAATGGATGCTCACTGCTTAGTCTGTGCATGTTTTGTATTACTGATTATATAAACTTGCATAATGATTCATATTATTGATCATCTGAGCAACGCAGTAGCGATGCTGATGTCTGAGTGGGCAAGCTAAGTTTCATAAACAGGAAGAAGACTTTTTTCTGCTTCACTGAGTCTTAAAATGTTCAAGAGCAGTTTGTGCAGATTTAAAGGGGATTTATACATTTATTTTCCCCTTTTCCCTCAAACAGAAATGCCATCAGTGGCAAGCTGTTACCTGAAGTAGTAACTGGTCAAACTGAATTAATGTGAACTAAGGTTTATTTCATAATACATAAGGCTTTATTTATTGAGGAGTTTAAGGGTTTGTTAGAGAGGAAAAATGCACCGATTTTGTCAAGAAAATATACCCTATGACACATAACAGATTCAGGTTGCCATACGCAGTCCAAGACAACCTGCTGGCAGGTCAAAAGGTTGCTGGAGAGTCAGGGTTCATGATACAGCTGGAAGTAACTGAGATTCTTGTGCTGGTAAAAAACTTGGAGCTTCTAACACCCCATCATTCAGTGACATCAACCAGCAACTGACCATCAGTGAGTTGTCTATAGCCCTGGGGCTTTTGTTCTGAACTTCTGTCCTTATTTTCAAGTCCTCTGAAAGTCAAACAACCTTAAACTCCATATTGTAACACCAGGTAGCTGTTCCTTGATTCCCACAGTAAATTCTCATGTCAAATTCTTCACAAATCAGTCTCTATCCCTGATGCCTTGCAAAATTAGTGTAATGCTTCCAGCCTTCAGTATTTACTGAACCTGATGGAATTTTGAGCAATATGCAAAGATGAGGCAATAGTGCCTGCAATAGCAAGCAACAAGATCAGTATCTTCCTTAGCAGGTCCTGTCAAGCTCCGTTGTCCTCCATTAATATGTATATTTTTATGAAACACAACAATACAATTGCATTGGTTCTTTAGCATGAAAATCTGATTTGGATGAATTTTTCTCTCCTTTTAGGGTTTTAAGAACCCAGTCAAAAATGAGTATTCAAGGTTCAATAAGAAATATAAAAAATTCTGCTAAAGTCTTAGATTTGTGCATCTTAAAAGGTTTTAAGTTATTAAACTTTGATTCAGACAAAACTGTAGTAGTTATACTTTCTGTTTAAGATCAGAATTTCCTGTTATAGTAGTTGCGCAAAATGTTTTAACTCTTTGCAGTGAGCATTCCAGAAATATTAATGACAGGGAGATAAGTGATATAAAAGTCTAAGTCGCATGCTTAAGATTTTAATTGGTAGTTACTGCCTTTTTATCATCTTTATAAGCTTTTAAAGCCTGTTGACTTTTAAGTCTTCTCTAGCTTTACTGCTTTTTTTTTGATACTTAGCCTGAATCTGCATCTTTACTTCCTCAGAATTATTCCTGGGAATTATTATGCAAATTATTCCTCCACTGTCCTTTATATAAGCACTGTGATAATTGCATGTTTTCCTACAGCAAACCGTCATCTAAACCAAGCCACAGAGAGTTGTTCATAAGGTCAGACTTAAGACTTGATGTCTTTAATTTTTTTATCTTTTTACAGATGATGTCTGAAACTATAGTAGTTATCAGTCACAGCATTTTAGTCAGTGACATCTGCAGCAATAAGGAAACAGCTATTCTCTGGGGTAAAGTAGATATCATATGCAGGAGTTACTAATTTGACTTGGTGGGTCAGTCATCTGAAATGAGTTCACATCCTTGTTCCATTAAAACAGAGTTGAGTTTGAAGCCTGGGTTACTCCACCTATACCACAGCTGTAGTGTTTTGATGCAGAGATGCTATTTCTAGCAAAATTTCAACCCTGCTACTCCAGAAACTTCTTGTTCTTCTTTCTCAGAACTGATATTCCCTATGAAAAGTTTTAATTAGAAAAAAAACAAACATGCCAACAACCAAAGATGATAAAATGACCCCTATACCCAATGCTTATTTCCCTAAGTGCATTACACCAAAAGGGACAGTAATTGTACCTGCTGAGCGCATGGTTTGCCAAAGATAAATACAAAGAATACAGAAGTTCTGAAGCCCAAAGTGTATAAACTAGGAGTGATTTAAAAAACTTATCTTAATCTGGCATGTAGGAAATGCTCATTGCTTGCAACAATGTTTACCAGCAAAAAACTTCAAGATAAGTGTCAACTTCAAAATTATGATCATAGGCACATAACAGAAAACAATGGAGTTAGTATTGGCATATGCTAGCACTACCTCCTTTTCAGGTGTGCATTTACTCCACAGACTGCTGGTGATTTTAGACTACAAATTTATATGTCTTGGTATCATTTTACATGACTGAATTTTCCCAGAATATGAGACAGACTTTGTGTGCAGCTCATGGCATTATACTCATGTTGTCACTGAACAGCCAATATCACTATTGGATAAGAAAGGAAAAGGTGGTTTGGTGCTGAGGTTCAAAAGTGTTGGGGAATTTATCTGGAATTTGCCTATGTACAGTCAAACAGATACTCAAGCCTGACAGGTTGGTATTCCATGCAATTAAGGGAAGGAGAGTGTAAAAAATCTCTGTGGCCCCTCAGTTCCAGAATTGCTGGGCATTAGAGAGGCTGATATTAGCTCCCGTTATGATGACTTGGGAATCATCCAAAGCAGTTCTTCATCTGCAGTTCTTCTTTCCTCAGTCCTGTCCCCTCAATTCTTTTCCACAGATCCCTGCAGATAAATTAAATAATAAATACATGGCCATGGCAAGTAAATAATTGTTTAATTAAATTAATTTAAAAGTTAACTAATAATTTTTAAGGTCTTTGTGCGCATGCTATTCTCTGAAGGAGAATATCCTTATCTCTGAAGGTATTTATTGCTTTATTCTATTTATTGATTTTTTTTAATCTTCTGGTTTGCCTAGCTTGGAAAAGGTAGATGCGAACCAGGTGCACTATATAGCATGGTGCCATTGGTAAAGCTGTTCGTGCTCCTTCTATACTGTGATTCTCTGAATAGCAGGATCTGGTCAGAGGGTTAATGAACCTAAAACCTAATACGGAAATACATGCAGTAAATTTTTGAAAGGCAATTTCAGGAAGAATCATCATGCTCCAGGTTTCAGGAAGCAAGATTAAGATCATGTGGTTCTTGCCAAAGAGAAACCTATTCTCTATGTGCCAAGACAATTCTGTGTACAGGCTCCAGAACAGTCCAACTCTCAATGTCACTCTGTCATACCTTCACTATCTAAAATAAGATTAAAGTAATGCATTAATAGGCTCCAGACTGGGCAGACTTAAGTTGCTCTGATTTCTGGTTGAGAGGGTGTTTTTTTGATTTTTTTTAAGGATGGGGAGAAAAAGCAATGGAGATAATGAGCCAGCTCTCTCATTGATCAGTGGTACAGATAAGAGATAACAAGTATTGGTGTATTTTACTTGAGGGTAGAGTCACTTCAGAAACGTCTTCAAGTGTATATTCTGCAAAAGAAGACAGTGTAAAGGAAACAGCACCTGAACAGGGTGCAACCCACATCATTATGGCTTTGAAATTCTTAGGATGAAGCATAGGCTTATGAAAATGCACGTTCTCAGAAGTGCATAGTTTTGTAATTGCTTACTCAGTTTTCCATTCACATCAAATTTATGTCAATACTTAAAAAAATCCAGCATTTTTAAAAACTACTCAATATACCTGTGCCATTTCAAAGATAGATAGAATTTCTTGAAGAAAACCTTGACAGCACTTTGAGGATAGATGTTCAGTGTTTCAGTGTGTGACTGCAAATCAATTCAGACAAATAGAAAATGAGTGCTTATACAATCATGTAAAACAGTTCACAAATTTCTGAAGCTCACTTCAGCATCAAATGTTTGCACATGTGATGAACTGCAGACATTTTAGCCAGAACCTTCCTCCTGCCTCTGTAATTTTGTTTTAACATATGTAAAATATAATACAAAAATCCACTTGATGCCAACTGAACTTAGCAGACCCAGTGCTTCATTCGATTTGCTATTGTGAGTTAAAGGGACCTACTAAGAGTTATAGTGGCACTGTAAATCAGACAAAAAGGATCATACATGAATTATGGTTTTCAGAATAATTTCCAGAGATGACATGATATGTAATTTGAAATCATCGTGTTTGCTCCTTCACTGTCTTGCACCTTTTACATTCATAGGGAAAGCTAATGTTGTTAGTGGCATTTTCTGTTCTCTACACACAAAAGAAATGGCAAACCACAATATTTTGGCAAGTTAATGTTCATTTTAATAAGCTTAATTTATTATATTTTTATTTTTACATGGAACAAAGGAACCTAAATTGAACTAAAAAAATAGTAGTTCTGCAGCTATTTCTACCAAATGACATCGTGTGAGTATAATAAGAGTTGGCTTATTTTCTATCCCCTATGCTTTTTTTTTACTCAGCAAAGCTGAAAGTTAAATTTCCTAAAAATTTTCCTAGACAGGAGTTAATTCACTAGTGGTTTGGTTTTATAATACTAGTATAATAACAAGAAGAGAAAATTATTTTTTAACTTAACTCGTTACTTTATCTTTTGTGTGTAAGGATTGATAGAAATCTTAGTTTTGGTATGATGAGTGAAGTATCAGACTGTACTCCAACTTTCAGCTTATTGTACATTTATATAATTATGAAGCACAGAGACAAAAAATAGAGTACACTTATTAGAATAAAGGTGGATAAAAACCAATGACATACAGCACCATTCCTTTCAAAACAAGATTTACTTTTATACTTGATTAATAGCTTTATCATAAGCTCCATTTCCATGGCAAAAGTATTGGAGTACTGACATCCTTTGGCCTTTTTAAACTTTATAGCCATAGTACACTGAAATCACAACAAACAATTTAGCTCAAGCTTGCAGTGGTTTAGTCATATAGTAAGGATATAAGACAAATGAATTTGGTCTTCCTGTGTGTTCTCTTTGCATGAGAACTCCATCCAGGCTGATTTTTCATAGTAACTGACCTTGGACCTTTTTATAGTCTTTTGTGATATTAGGTGAATGCTAAAGAGAGCAGGAGAGTCATGGCAGAAAATACAAAGGGAGCATGGTAAACACACTAGAAAATTCAAAGAAGTTTCAATGCAGAACAGCAAAAACAGTCTAACACAAACATGGAAGAGTTGCAAATAGTTTATTACTAAAGGATTCAGCTAAAGTAACAATATAGAAACAGAAATTATCTGACTTGTCATGTCCTTCTTTTAGTAAACTGAAGAATAAAAGCACATCAGGAGGGCAGCTGAATCCATTACTTACTTAACAGATAAAAGGCAAGCAGGAATGTGGTAAAAAGTAAAATCCAAAACATAATCGTAGTAGAATAATGTTATTTCAGGTCTAGAGATTGACAGTTAAGATGAGGTGCTTTCCAAGATTTATTCAGTCAGAGATGCTCACTGCAACAGTAAGGTGAGTGCAATTCCCAAATCTTTGGGTCAAAGAGGATTTTTGATGAACTGCCTGATAAACAAGAAAAACAAAGGATCTGGGGATCAATGAGGGTACTGAAATGTAAGGATTCTGTACAAAGTGACCAGGCTGATGACAGGAGTATTTTTTCATTATCTGTGTGGCCACTCTCATGGCAACAGGCATGACATTAAAAAAGGAGAAAACAATTAGAATGATTCAGTAGACTATTTGTAATTAGACTTTGCAATGAGTCCCAGAACAATGACCGCAAAGCAGAAGGTGTAGAACAGAGGTAATTGCTCATTGATCCAAGCATTTTAAGACAAATGTCTTACCATTTTATCTGACCATCTGCACACAGGAACCAAGATATCTCAAGAAGTCCTTTTTTTTAACAATACCATAAATTCTGATTGCACTACAAAAGGACTAGTAATGGCAAAAAAAATTTATTGAAACCCTCTTCTAACATACAGACCTTCATTATTTAGGAATTCCTTAAAATTTTTCTCGCTTATAAGTCTATCCAAGTAAGTAGGTATGTATAACAACTTCCTATTTTTATCAAAACATTCCGTAGTATCACCTAAAAATTTCAGAGGTAATGATTGTATGTTCTCTTTTAGGGAGTTGATAAAACCAGAAAAGACGTAGGAACAGATATAGAAATGGAAGAATGTGTTATTTCATGAACAGCTGGAAATCATGTTGAAAATACACAAACTGTTAAAAGTTTTGGAAATGTCATTAAATCAAAATCTCATGAAATCTGGTATGTGGTCTGTGGCAATGACTAATAATAGATGCATAAGTGAAAGAAAGACTAGTGAAAATAGAATTTTTTTTGCTTGCATGGTCTCCAATATACTCCCAGAAATTTGTAGATTATGAGCTTCATGAGTGAGGTGGCGCATCTTTGTAATAGCCGTCAATGGAATATTATCCTATGAATTTCTCTGTGAGTTTAAAGTTACTTTCAGAAGCCTTTGGTGCCTATTGACGTTCAAAGTAATTCATGCCAGAGAGCTCCACTGTCCGTTTAATATGACGCTCCCTAATGTTTATATTTGAAGAGGTAGAGACAAATCTTTCCCTATTCATACTCTCTATGTAATTCATGATTTTTTAGATCTCTATTGCATCTCCTCGTCCATTTCCTCCCTGCATCCATCTATCAGAATGAAGATTGTCTTTCTTTTTGGTGTTTCCTTGCATGGCGAATGGTTCCTTACCTTCTGGATGTAAATACAATGAATGACACATCTTTATTAATAATAATCCTAGAGATGTAAGAACTCTGTATCTGAGTGAAGATATTGGAACTTTTTGTATCTGTCAGCAGGCATGCTTTTACACATGCTTCTGTGCTCTATGGAAAAACTTTGAACAAAAATGTTTTAAGCAAAGTTATTTGAGATAGGTATTTTATAATCAATAAAAAAAATCCATTTATAAAAAATGTTTTACTTAAACAAGTTTATTAATTTTAATTATCCTAGGAAAGATTCACCATGATTCACTAATTACTCTGCTGTCTTTCATTGACACCTGCAGTAGAATGCCATTTGCAACGAATACACCAAAAGATTTTTTATATTCAAGTTTCTACTTGTGAATTAAATATATAAACTTCTATTGTCATAACTGCAGAAGTGGTTGAACCAGTCAATGGCACTAAGTAACAAGTCGGCGGAAAGCCAGTAGGCAAGAGTTAAAGTACTTTTAGAAGAGGAGATAAATATCTAGTTTATATACTGACACTTACTACTGATAGCTAAATTTGGGAAAATTCATCTGGAGCTAAATTCCATACTTCAAGCAGTAAAAATCTAATTTCAGTGGCTAATGCCATTGTTGGGCCACTTTTGTAATTTTTAAAAGGTTTTGAAGATCATCAAGGTCCCTGGTGTCTGGAGAAATGCCATTACTGCACCCATCTCCAAAAAAGACAGGAGGGGCAACCCATAGAGCTATAGGCTGCTCAGCCCCAGTTTGGTCCCTGGGAAAATCAAGAAGCTAATGCTTTTCGCAACCCTTGTTGTACACATAAACATTAAGAATGTAAATGAGAACAGACCGCATGGATTTAACCAAGAGGCTGAATTAAAGACCTGCTGAAGTCCCTTCCAGTCTGAACTACCACATGATCCTCTGATTTTGTGATTAAAGCCTTTGCAAATAGTGTACTTACTCAGAAATCATTTGATTCCCAGACATGGCATGCAGCTGTAAGCCAGATGACCTAGCAGCTTTTGTACATGACAAAACTGGACACAGATTCCAGCAAATTCCAGCATGCTGAATGGATAAAAAATCTTCAAAAGAAATGCATGTTGCAAATATGTTTCAGAAAAATATTACCTACAGTACGAAGCCTTGCCTATGATTACTCAGTTGAGCATTAATAATGGTAATTTTTTTTCAGAAGAGGTGGTCAGAGTACTTAAGGGTAGTGTAGTATGTTACATACTTGCTGAGGGAAAAAGTATTTGCAGTAGACACCAGTTTAACTTCACAATAAAATTTAGTCATTTTTACAAATGACATTCCATTGAAAACTGATAAGTTATGGCAAATTAAATACAGATTTAACAGGCTATTTTCTAATCTCCTCTACTTATAGCCTGACAGAAAATGTAAGTGGGCTTTTTTACAAACTAAATATATTTGGGAGAAGTAGACAATATCCATTTTAGTCAGTCACCTTAAATATTCAGAGGGAGTTAACAAAAATCCTTAATACATTGTCTCTCTGATGGTTGAAACATGTAAATCACAGGTTGACAAAATGACTTACAGAAGTCCTGTGGTCCTTTCTCCCATTCTATGGCAGAACACAGCACATCTACATTGTCCTAGTCATGTCTCTTTAATATCTGTTAATTTTAAAGATAAGAATTTTATACCCTCTATCAATGTTCAATTGCACACTTAGACTGAAAGTCCCTCCATAAAAGATCACTTCTGTTAAAAATTAAGATGATTATTTCCTATTCTGTCTTCAAAATGCATATAGAACAGGAAACATTAATAAGTTATAAATGGAAAAATTTAAGTCCATAAATGGTAAATCCTCAGAATGTCCTCCCTCATTTGAACAAAACTTGTCCATCAATGACATGAGCTTTCTTTCTCTTTTTCTCTAAAGCTCATGATTTTATGTGCTGTTCTCTCTTGGTCTCTAATCTCTCTATTTTTTATAACATGTTGTGCTTTAAACTTGACACTCTGCTCCTTAAAGTCTACTTGCAAGAGGAAGCAGAACTAGGACATAATTTCTGACTTCTGCCAGGGCTGCTCATTGGTCACTTCCAAAATGAGAGACCAGCACTGTCTCTCCCATTTCCACATTCATTGATTTATTCCAAGATTCCAGTCACAATGAAATATAGTTATTAATAAAATACTGAATGGTATAAGAATTGGGACATTTAATTCATCCTTTAAAATTTGTAAATAAGTACTACCTCTTTTTAATTTTTTTTTTTTCAACTGGTCTATAACCACCCTGTTGTAACATGGTCACCTCTGCTACAATTTCTTATCAAAGTCACACAAACCTGTGTAAAAATACTTATCAGAAGGTTTTAAAAAGATTCTAAATTTTTGATTTTCTATAATGTCAGTTACTACCTCATCAAGGTTGATTAGTTCTGACAGTATAATTTGATACAAATATGTGGCAATATTTTTTCTATTATCACTTTGTCACTAGCTAAGCCCTTACAGATTATTCAGTACTTTCCTGATATATTTATGGGCTTCAGAATTAATATGCATACTGTTCTGTTCACAAAGGTTTTTTTACAAGGAGCTGTACACTCATCCATCTTTGCTCATGTGGGAGTTCTTAAAGATAATTGCTAATGGGTTAGAAAGTGATTGACACATTTCTTAAGTACTTTAGTGCAGTGTCTTGTAACTTGTGACCTGTGGACTACTGGAGGTCTGAAAGACACCAGATAATAGTCACTGCTTTTTTCATGTGCTAGGCAGTATGGACTGCAAAACAGAAAAGCCTGAGAAAGGAGACAAACTATTAATCTATCAATATTTCTATTAATGGCTTCAAAAAAAGGAGTACATAAAGAAAATGAGGAAGAAGTAAGAGATAAACAGCTAAAGATAATGGCTGTTATTACTTGTTGTTTGACTGTAGATGCAAACCATACTGGCAAACCTATGGAAAAAAATGTCTTCCAAGTATCCTTAGTAGTATTTTTAGCAATGATTAACAGGAGAAAAAAAAATAAAGTTGAGAAAGCTTACTGATATCAGAAATGTAAAGAAAATAAATATTTAAAAAAAAAGAAAAAGAAAAAGAACTGGGCACTGATCTGAAGCAGTACAGTCAAAAAAAATGAAGCAAAGAGGGTGTTTCAGTACGGATAGTTATAAAGCTACATCAGGACCTTCTGTTATTCTTAAAACCTTTTATTCTAGGACTTTTTCCATGAACCAGGAGCAACAGATTGCAAGGCAGTTCTCTATAGTTTCTCACCGATAATTAGAAATTTCAATGAGGTTACATTGGTGCAAATTTTTACTAGTAAGACATACAGTTACTTAACTGTGAAAAGGCACTCTACTTTGCATAACTGCATGATATTCTGTGAACTGTGCTATCTAACCTTGTGCTAAAACCAGATTGTTTTGGTTTAAAGTCTAAATCTAGAAAGCTAGTACCCAGTACAAATCAGGTGTTGCTTTTTAGTTTAGAGAACGTCATTGACCCAAGAGAAAAGGCAGTTTGGGAAAAAATAGACTATTTTTTTTTTTTTAGTTCTTCTGCACCTATAAAATACTTCAAATAAAAAGAAATATAATATAACCCTCCCAAAATTCTGATGAATGACACAGAAAAATACTGTTGTGTTGGAGTTCTTCTGGCCAGAAACCTCTATCTCTTATTACAGCAGAGTTGATTCAAAACCAAGGTGCTCCATGAACACAGTGCTGCAGGAGGGATCTTTAAACACTTCTCTGTCAGAGAAAGCAGATTACTAGTGGATAACTCATCAGTGTTTGCCCAGAATAACATATCACTTCACTTGATTAAACATAAGAATTTTAAACAAAGGAGTTGTGAAATGAAGCTGTAGTTGACAATGGTCCACTTCCAGAGCTTTAAGATTGTAGAGCACAGAATCAACCACATAAAATAACATTAGGAATCTGTCATTCATTTTTTTACCTGACACCTGTCTTCATGGTGCAATGTGGAACTAGACCATTTTCCTGTCAGAGCTGCATATATATCTTCAGGTAGTTAGGCTGACAGAGGAAAAGGTGCAAGACGCTGAGCAAAATGACACATATCCTATCTGCCTCCTTGGCCAGAATTCAAATTTAAGAAGAAAAAAAAAAATATATATATGCACACTATCGCTACCACTCAGTTGAGAGAAGACATAAAAACACGAATAGCCAGTTTAGCTGTCAGTGAAATAACTTCATTACTTCTGCTCTTCTGCCCCTTCTCTCAGTTATTTTCTCAGCTCCTGGAAAAAAATACCTCTCTAAATAGCCTATATATTCTGCTGTATTTTTGAAGGACAATGAAATATATAGCATAAAAAACTTGATTGCTGTACAGCACATCCAGCATCCAAAAGTGAGAAGAGATGATGTGCAAAAGACAGCAAGGCTTGAACCCTGAATTCAGACTGCAGATTTTGCTCTGCATAATGCCATAAAAAATACAGTCCACTTTTGAATCATTTTAAAAACTATAAAAAGAATAGTCTTGATACACATAAATCCGAAATTGTAGGATAGCTCTGATAATCTGATGTCTACATTTTCCATTGTGCATTCATACGTGAATACTAGTTTTCCAAATAAAGACATCAACGGTTTGGTTTAAGAACTTTTCCAGAACATGTCTGGAGGCTGATAGGCATTCTATACAGTAGAGTTCTCAAGTCACTTGAAGATACAGTTTTAGAATAACTACTACATGGATAATTTTGCTTTAATAAGCAGCTAAGTGCTAATGGTGACCTGAATCAGCTTACTAGTGCTAAGTGACTTTATATAGTGGCATGGGTATTAGATAACCCACCAATGAAGATGAAAATCCAGTTTCAGTTTTCTTTTAGCCTGAGGAAGTTCAAACTCAAACCTTTACTTTACAAGAGGGTGAACTAGTCACTGTGTCATAGGTTTAGGCATGGAAGAAAACCTATTTGTACTTATTTCTTTGCCATTTCCCTTTGGGATGGAAAGAATACAAGTTTCATGGCAGAAAAGAAAGAAAAATGATGAAATGTGAACTTAGCCTAGTTTACTCACTCAGCAAAGCGTAGGGTTTTCCAGCTATTAGTATTTGCTTCTGGAAGAATGCATGTATTCTGTATTTGATAGCCCTCTTGGTCATTTTGATATCAGGATCATTCTGGGAGATAGCCCAAGGAGAGCTCGGGCTTTCTGGATAGAGAAGATGCATTTTTTAGTTACAGCTGAGGGAAAACTGCATGCCTGCTCTACTCCTTTTATAAAAGGAAACACATTACTTCAGGCTGGTATTATTTGTTACACTGCCTTTAACTTTAGGCAGTAAAAAAAAAAAAAAATTTCCTATGTGATTTGTATTGAGAAGGAGAACCTTTATCAGCAATTGTATTCCTGATATTGTATTGAAAACAAGCATGACAAAATAGTGTGGAAAGACAGTGAGATTGCTGTATGCTCTTACCATACTTCATACCATATGAGGTATGCTAAGCAGAAACTGCATTCACCCATGCAGACTGTGTGCATTTTCTCAGAGTACTTGGCAAAGTAAGGTAACTATAGTCTTTCCTGGATGTCAAGAAATACCTAAATATTTCTTTTTAATACCACAGTTTATCCTGGACTGCCAACTTCAAGTGCCTTGTAACATGAGAAAACAGACTGAGCACGGAGAAATATTTCAACTCACTCACCTACCTATTCCCTTAAAATTATACTACCTATTTCCTTCAAAGCATACACACCTAGTGGTCAGATTTCTGGGATAGGCTTGTCTTTTTTATGTGTTTGTGCAGCATCTTGCCTAGTATGGAGCTAGTCAGTGTTTTGGGCTCTTCAGCACTAGTACATCACAGGTTATTCTAAGAAGTTGCATATCTGTCTCTATATCCTTTAAATCTGACAACAGTAAAAGCATAATTTTGCTGTACTCTATAGGAAGAGAAAAACAGAAATGGCTGACAACTTGACATAAATTATGTCATGCTGGAGAATAAAGATGTGAAAAAATATAAACTTCACTAAAGGGTAGTAACAAATGCCTCAAGCAAATTTGCTAGGGAAGTTGAGTTTATCATTACACTTTTTCCAGCAAGGATGACATAGAAAATGGGAAGGAACAGAATAACGAGATCATTTCTTATGACCTGCTGTTCACTTTTCCAAGCAGAATTTACATGGCATTTTGGTAACATAAGGGAAAAAACACCACAATTACCTTCATTTTCTGTGTGTTCATTTGAAAGAGTGCTAAAAGTAGTTATATGTCTCCTTCTTCAATGTGTAAATTTATCCCTCATGTCTTGGAAAGTCTAATGTTACTAAAGGATGAGGAAACAAAAACGTGCAAAACAGTTGGCATTTTGCTGATTAACATGTACATATATTAAAAAACCCTCACCTAAGAAAGTGAACATACTGTTTCATTAACTTAGATTTTTTTGCTGAGATCTAGAATATTACATGCTAAAATTGTGTTTCTTAGTGATTATCTCCTGTTGATGGTAGTCTCTACATATGTAAGGCGATTAAAATTTTTTGCTGCAGCAAGATAGACCTTATTCCTCTTATTTGTGTATCTGGTCCCATTGACTTGGTGTTCCTTCATTTTAGCAGAAGGCAAGTAGAATGTTTCAAGATATCTAAGTTACACATCAAATTGCCCACACCTATACAAAGTTTACTTCAACAAGAAGAAAAACGGCAAGATTATATTTTTTCTCATGTAAAATGCTATTTGTATTTCTGGTCATTCTATATTCAAGATACAGGGAAAAGTGAAGTAATTCAGGGAAGGAAATTAGATAGACATCATCAGGACAAAGATTTTAATGCAATAATATTTATGTATATGTGCTGCTTAATTTTTGGAAACAAGTAATAATAGGCAATGCGTTACATGTGCATATGTTAGCTAATGATATGCTGAAGGTCCTATAATCGCTCCTACTTAGCTTGTCATGAGGCAGCTAAGCAAAAGATTCAAAGGTAACTGAAAAAAGTGAGGAATCTCTAATTAGCCAGTGGAATGCATCGCTACCTCATCTTACTCTTCCAAATGAATTAGTAAGTTACACAGAAAATTATGTACGTATGAAAGCATAAGGTGTATTAGGTATGCAAAATCCTCCTACTTCTGCATACACAATCAGAGTTTGGCTGAGGTTCAAATGAAATATCTTTTATTTTGCAATTATTTTGTAGAATAAATCCTTATATTCAATTCATAGGGAAACTTCTGCCTTTCTCTGAAATTTCCAGCACCTGGCTACTGTCGCAAAATAAATTGGCTGAATCTTTAAAACTCTTTCAGCACTTAAAATGGAAGTGGTGAAACCAAACTGAAATATACGTGACAAGCACATGACCATGGGCTAATCTCTATATCTTTGCATGAGATTTAGTAGAGACAAAAAATCTGCAGCATTGGAACAACTTTTTAGTTAACAAAGTTTCAGGTATTCCTTGTGCTTTTCCACATACTAACCAAAGCTGTTACCCTCCTGGAAAGTCATACATATCAACTGAAGAACTTCCAGATTACTGTGAACATATTTCCTTGATGTGATAGCTCTGAAAAGTGAGATTTTGCAGGGAAAATTACAAACTAATATCAAGCCAGCTCTTGCAAGCAGAATAAAAATGTCACATTAACTTCAGAAAAACACTACACTGCAATGAGAAACTTGTGAAACAGTCACAGTAATACCTGAAACCCCAGCAAAACTATAAAGAGCAAAACAAATTTGCAACTGCGATGTCAGTTGGTGAAACAAATTTGCAACTGCTATGTCAGTTTGTTGAAAATTTTATTTAATGTAAAAAGAAAAGAAAACATTGTCAACAATTTGAGAGATATACAGACTATTTTCTAGCTTTCTACAGTTACAAGTTTAACCTGTATTCTTACAAGAATGTACCATCCGTTCAGTACTATGGTAGGAAAATTGAGAGAAAAAATAACATGAGTCAAGGTTGCTGACTATTCATAAAAAAAATATAATTGTCAGTTGAAATCAAATACATATGACCATGTTATTGCTGTGTAACACTAGCAAAGTTATTTGTGCTAGACAAACATGCTAGGTAAAAAGCGATAAGAGCCTACAATGTGGAAAAGTAAGACTGTACTGAATTCTTGTATTTCAGCTAGTTACAGTGTGGACTACATACAGGAAAGATGTCATTACTAAACACAGGAGACCATTAAAGATGCACATATGTATAACCATGAACCCAGAGACCAGCTGGGTTTGCATTGGTGGTTGTATGGTGACAAAATTGAGACAGCTGGAGAGAATCATTACAGAAAGTCAGTAAACCATACTTGGCCAGTTGTTTATATTGTGATTTAGCTGGATCTTACTGGGTTTCTGGATAGGGTCCTTCTTCTCATTCTTGCATCACCACATAAGGTTTGGCCTCATCTTACTCAGAAGCACATGTACGCATCTAGGTACAGAATAAAGCTGTAAACGCTACTGCTTCAGGACGCCTGATTACAATTTCCCAAAACCCATCAGAATTTGGTATGGGATTTTTCTTGCTTATAGCTAGGTAATTCTAGAAACATTGATTTTACAAAGAGCTAGATACATATAAAGTGTGAGTTGATTTTACTTTTCCCCTTGTTTGCGGAAATCCTCTTAAATGCTTACTAGGAGATAAATAGATACAATATACAGAGATGTACTGAGACACTTGACTTCTATAGAGAGGCTTTGGCAAAATTTCACCTTCAGGACATCTGTACAGAATATTACAAAGAATCTTTGTTTCTGAGGGTCAAAAAGGATATCTTTCCTGGTTTTAGCAAAAAAAAAATCCAAAACTCAGAGTACATATATTTGTGTGTGTCTGACCACAAGTATTCACTATCATATGGGTCTAGAAGATAGATAGGTACTAAAGCCAAAGTATTTATTGTGGGAAAAGAATGAAATATATTCAAATTCACAGAGCAGTCTAAACTCAGGAGTGGATTTCATTTTCCTTCCAATTATTGAGAAAAAGTTCAAGTCCTCCGTCTCCTTTCTTCTTGTATAGATGTTATCCTTCAACTTTCAATATGATGTAAAGATATATTTTTATTCTGTGAAGTACTAGACATATCACTGCCTTTTTACTTTGAAATTTGCCATTTTTAGCTTGAATAAAAGGCAGAATAATTTAAAAAGCAGGGTTTTTTGTTTTTTTTTTTTTTTTTCAGAAAAACGAGCACCCTATTGGTTGATACAAACTGACCCCATTTTGTCACCCCTTTTAAGACTACTATTTCAAAGCAAACTTCCCTGATCTGAACATTTTCTTAGAGTTCTCCTCACATTCACGAAAGTCACACCTCATTCAACATTGATTTTTCAGTCACTGTATGGGGTTCTACATAAAGAGAACCATGCCATGATTCTATGATTCTATGACACCAACTCTTTCTTAAAATGAGCTATGGAAAGATGAAGTCACCATGAAAGAGAACTGATAATGTATTCTCCTACTCAGTCACTGTCTTTGGGAGAATGAATGTAAACACATAAGCATTTTACTGCCAGTTATTCTGATTGCAGACACAGCTGAGAAGGACTGATGAAATAGCAACTGCCTAAATAAATGCAGTTTGAGACTACAGTGGCACCTGGGATGTCTGGAATTTACCTCTCTGCAGCTTCTCCAGTCTACTGCCAGAGCTGACAGAATTACTGAAAGGACCTCACTCTGAAACCTGAGCCAGACTTAACCCAAAAACCTGACCTTGCATTAGGTGAAAAGACTTCTGCCTATGTCAACCAGAAGAAACAACTGTCACGATACATTCTCCTCAAAAGTCATGGACTGTGCCAAGTCCACATTTTGTGACTTCACAAATTCATCTATCTGACACAGCTAAAGGGAAAGTTCTACCCGTAGATTAGCAGCTACTTTCTGCTATACCTAGTGGCAGTGGAATCCTTCTACAGTAAAATATAATTCATGAAAGATGATGGTGTCCAGCCAAAAGTGAATATCTGACTATTTCCCTCCCATTGAGGGAGCTTTTGCAGGTCAGTGTTGAAGCATATATGTCAATGAATAAAGTAATTTAATTTTCAGTATCATCAGTCTGGTATCTTTCATGAATAACATATCCAGGCAGAATATAAAAGTGACATTTTTGGTGATGTCATAAGGATCTCAAGTCTATTTCCTAAAATTGTCATTGTCGTGGTTTAAGCCATAAATCAGCCACGCAGTTTTGTTCACTCACTTCCCCCTTTTTCTTCCCTCTGCTCCTGG
>JAOEHY010048001.1:0-17009 GCA_025447955.1 Psilopsiagon aurifrons | reverse complement strand
CCAAATATTTGCAATATTTGCAGGTATTCCTTCCCAAGCTACCAAAACCTTTCACAGCACTTTCCCACCCCTACCTGGCCCAAAGCCGCAGGTACCATGCCAAATTTCACACCATGTGTTGAAATTTTAGGCAGATAATACTACAGAAACCCATAAAATGCGAAGATGAAACAATACACAGAGGATTCAAGGCAGTACTCTTCCCTCATTCACTATCAAGTGCTACAATCTATAATCTCCTTATGATCAAAATCTGCCTTACTGAAGAATAACTTGATGCCTACAAAAACAAGAGAAGAATGAATTGAAGACTTTAACCTTCCAGCTAAACCCAATCATTTCTCAAGGGGGAGTTTTCAAAATCCTCTTCAAAAGCTATATGAGTTCCAAGGGGAGGGAGGCAGGGAAAAGAGAAAGGGGAGGGAGGACAGACCATCTAATTTTAGGAGAGATGTCTGCTTCACTTAGAATTACTCTGCTGATATTGCCAAGTACCTCTTCTGCTCTGACAGTCCTGGGCAGTGGCTCAAGTGTGATTCTCTGATAAGCCGAGATAGAGAGCCCATATCAGGTCCAGTGGCTCTCACTAAACCCCTTTTTTACTGTGAATCAAAGTTAGAAGCAGAGCCCATGTAATTTATCTTTGCTATTCCATCTGAATATCCTGTTACTTCTATTCTAAGCTACACTGTGGAAATAATTTCCTTACCCCTTCTCATGGATGGTCTTGCTACTGAAACAGAAGCAGTGCCTGGGAGGCCCAGCCACAGGCTAAGACATGGAAGGTAACCTGCCTGCCGTGAAAGGCTGAGAGACACCACAGAGTGCCAGTAAGAGGTTAAGAGGTTGATCTCTGGAGCCCAACTTCCCAAGGGCTCCTTTTGCTTATTGCACTCACCTGCAGCATCCAAGATCCGTCAGCGCTATTGAACTTGGACATAATGCCGTTTATTTGGCATCTCCCTCAAGGGAGCACCTCTCTTGCCCTATCCTTGTTACAGGCACCGTACATAAGAGTCATAGATAAAGTATGAGAAGAAGATAAAGTAGTGGGGCAGTTCCTTCAAGGCACTGCTTATACTGGCTCAAAGCTTTTTGATAGATTAGGTTCTCTTGGAAAATATTGGTTTGACTGAAATTAGTGACTGGGAGTGAACAATTTTCATCCAAGCTTGACCCCAAGATAATTAAAACCCTACGTATCACACAGTTTCTAAATGCTGCAGCATTAAAAGGGAAACTGTGGTGATGGAATTTATTATTTTTAATTACCATTTGATAGATAATGCTGAGTTTAACCTTTCAATTGGGATGAAAGAAACCTGTCAGAATATCATACTTCTACATGAAGAAGGAAACTTTAATTTTAGCTGGACTCTGCTGAAATCAATAATGAAGGTAGCAGCTACTTTTGAAAGAAAAAGGAAGCTTTATCCTAATATATAGATCTGACAGAGCTCCTTAAAGAAATTAAAGAAATGCTGCTTGATTTTGAACCCTGAAAGACTTAATTGGATCATTTTATGTGCCTAGTCCAGCAATGATAACTAATCAAACAGATGTTTGAAGGAAAACAACTCTCAGGCCTTTCTTGTTCATGTACTACCTCCAATAAATTGATGTAAAGTAGAACAGTGGAGTATTAAACTCATCCATCATTATTAGCTTATGTACAACAACTTGTAAACTGCTGAAATGGAATTGCTCTGAGCCTTCCCAGCATGATTTAAGCACTCAGAGCAAATTCCTCTTATTGTGTGGCCCTACATAAAGAGTAAAGAGGGAATCTCAGACTGGAAAACACTGATGCTTCCAAACAACCAGCATCAGCATCTCTCTCCAGCAATTAAATATGCAGCAGTAAAGCTGTCTCTGGGGGTATCTGGGATTCTCTGGCCATAAGGAAGTTGTGCTACAGGCCTCCTGCAAGACTGCCTCTTAGTTAAGTTTATACCCTTATATTTCTCCAGCTCTTCAAAATACATTTATTGGCAGCAGCTGCACCAGTTCTCTTATCAAACTGTGAGGACAATATTTTTTAGTTTCTTGACAAGTGTAGGAGTAGTAAATGGCATTATTCTTAGACGAGAGATAAAAGAGGAGGAAAAAGTGATCAGACAAGATGAGTCCTGGGCAAAAGAGGAATTATAGTTGAAGTAAACCAGTCCAGTTCTGCACAGACTGTACTTCGCTGCTGCATTTAAAGAGGGGCCTTGCAGAGCAGGCTAGACAGGAGTCAGCACTCTGGTGAGTGGTACTGCAATCTCTGCTTTAAAAGAGAAACATTGTGCTTGGAAGCAACTTCTGGATAAAGACTGCTAATTTATTGAGAAAGAGAATTTAGGGTTATAGGATGACTTCAGTTTCTGCATAAAGTCACCTAAATAACACAGATCACTCCTAGATTCTCAGGCCTTTTTGGCCCATTACTTGTCCTGTCAGCCCCAAACATAGAGAACAAGTTCCTCTCTTTGTTTTCTTCGATAGGTTTTTCTGTACTTGACTCTGTGTGTGTCTCAGTCTTTCCTTCAGGCTATCTAACCTCAGATCCTCCAGTCTTTCTATGTTTGTTGTCAGGCTTCTGAGTGAATTCTTACTGTTTCCACCAAGACTGTTTTCAAATAGGTCACATTCAGCACATAAAGCCCAAAAGAATATTCCAGCATGGGCCAGAGAAGAATATTCCCTATATTTCAGGCTGGCTTGCCTATACACCTTCAAGTTGTTGACGCAGCAGGGCACTGCTAACTCAGATCCGCCATGTGTTGAGCCATCATCCCACGTAATTCTTCTCCAGCCAGTGTTGCTCACATGCCCCAAATCTCTGCTTTCCTGAGATCACACTGTTTTAACCCCATCCTCCAATCATCTGAAGAAGAATTGCGGATTTTGTGCTGTCTGCATTACATACACGTTGAACAGAACAGGAGACAGGATGTACATCTTGCATTTTGACACTAAACTGCTGAGAGCTACTTGAATGCTTTCATTGACAAGTTTCATACCCACCCATGGAAGTTTTTATCAAGGCAAAAGTTTGCTTGTTTCATATTGTCATGCAAAATTCCCACTGAAGCTCACTGCAGTCAAGAGTGATCACATCTACTGCTTTCTTCTCCATAAGACTTGCTGTTCAAACATTAAAGCAAAACAAATGGAGTTATTAAGCAGTTTTAAAAAAACAATTTGCCTGCATAATATATTAAGATTCAAATAGTAGGAGATAAGGAACTTCTATGAAGTTATATCTAAAGTTTTCAGTACAGCAGCCAGCCCTTGCAACCATGTAAAAATAACAGCAGACACTGTAAGTACATTGCACAGTGACAATTCCCACATCATATCTCTTTACACTTGTTACGCTGGATGACAAGATGGATATTTATTTCTACCTGTATTCCCAGCTTGAACTCCTCTCCAGAGTTTAGGCAGTGCATTTTCTGGTTTCTTGCACTATACTTACAATTTACTGAGTATTTATCCTTAATAAGAGTTCATTTTCAAGAAGAGCTTCAGAGCCCAAAGTGACTCAGCTCAATTAATTTATTGATGGAGACTATAAGGACCTTAATCAATCAGGCAGACACTAGCTCATTAGAAATGCAAAAGGCGCTGGAAGTCTTCTATAGTAGCTGCAGCAATGTGATGGGGCAAGTCTAGTCAGGTTTTAATGCCCTACTTGCTTCTGTAAATGAACCAGCAGCAATGGTTTATGTAAGCACATTATTGTTGTAGGTATGTAAATCCATGGCCCACTTATTATTTCTTTTTAATTCTCACTATTAACATGCTCTTCCAGTAACAGTAACAAGAATGTATTTTCTTGGACACATTTTTTGTCTTTCCTCTCTGACTAGCTTGTCTAACACATGAAAAGCTATTCTAAGCAAAATCAAAGACTAACTAAACTGACAAACATTAGATACTGCAACTTTCTTTGAAGTCAGCATTTTAGTACATGAACATGTTTCTGTGGCCAAGGATGTAGAGGAGTAGAGCAGTGTTCTTTATGGCTGCCTTTCTGTATTGCCTGAAGTCTTTGCACTTCTATACAATCCAGTCCTTGCTTTAATTGCCTCAATTTTGGCTCAATCACTCATGTGAAATTTTTGTCTAGAACTGTACAGGAATACTGGGTCAACACATAAGATGTCCAAGATTTTCACTGTTTTGTGCACTATTTTTTCCTGCATTAATTTAGATAAATGCACATTGTTCATATATATATATATATATATATATATACACACACACACATTCTTCTATTGTTTTCTAAGGTTAAATGCTTGTTTCATCTGAGAAGTCATAAGATCTGGTAAAAGAGAAATACAAGGGTTTAATATACAGTAATAACAAAGCAGTCTCTGATTAAACACCTCACTGTGACTCTCCAGTAGCTTTATCCTATGTTGCATCATCCAGACCAGTATAGGGCCAGTGCATCCTCACATGGGCATGTTTCTAAGAAGCAGTGATCATAGACTGGATGAATTGTTTTCTGCAGCTAAGTCAAGAGCCTTGGGTGTCCAGCACAGTCTCATCCAGACACCCACAGACGGTTCTTTCATGGGACTGTGGATGGATGCTTGTGGAGTTCGGATGGATGCTTGTGGACTTCAGATGGATGAAGAGCTGAAGGTGCTGTGCCCAGAGGTGTTTTGTGCAGTGCATTCTGTGGAAACCCTCCGGATTATTGTTGCTTCAAGCAGCACAGACTGATGCCAAACCCAGGCACATGAACTCATCATCATACAAACCACAGTTTTTAGGAGTTTCTTTTACTGCAGCAAAATGTGGCCTTAATAAGCAGACAGAGCATTTGATTTAAAATGGTTTTCAATTTCTCAATTTTCTATACTTTGGTTTTCCTCCTGTGTTTTGAAATCAATTTGTAATATGCTAAACCCCAGTCATTTCTAGTCTTTTTCTCTGCAGAATTACAGGCTTGTGTGTGGGAAAGATTTCAGTGACACCTACTTAAAGACTTCAGCGCAAAAAAGCAATTAAGTAGGTGACAAGATTTCTTTTTAGAAAGAGACCAAACTAATTCCTTCTGAGCAATTAAAAAGTGAGTTTGATCTGCCCAGACAGGAGTGTTTCTATTTAGTTAGAGATCAGCCATGTTGATTTCTTAAATTATAGAGTCCAAGAGATTATGTAAGGGTTAAACATACTGTCCAGTGAGTAAACTGAACAGCAAGCCTGAAAACTTAGTGGTTTTCACATTTACAGAAATTGCTCTCTAGGTGATTGTGTTACTTCTGTAAGCAGGAAGCAGAATATATGACCCCATTGGTAGGAACAGCACAGACTTTGCTGCTACCTACTTTCCACTTAAGCATGGTCTGACAAACCGTTGTAGAAGGTATCTGATAAGGGACTATTGAATGTTGAAAACAACAATAATATTTACATGGATTTCCAATCTTTGCATTAGAGCCCTATCTCTAAGATAAACTGCAGGTAAGAGCTTAAAGACTGAATGCCTAATTCCATGTTCTTGCTATCAAACTGCCAATCATTGTCACCATTGAAATCCTGTTTGAAGGGAAGCACAAAAATGAGCATGGGGTAATCTCCTGAAGCATGTTTTCTCACCTTGTCATTGAAACTAGTGTCAGCTTTCATCATCCAGACCTGCTCAGATTCTGCTCGAGAACTGATTTGTGCCAGACAGAAACTTCAGGACCTTCATGTGAGTGCAGAACCTGCTGCTGGCCCTCTGCATGTCCCCCTAGCCAGACAAGCAATACCAAATCAAATTCGCAATCCCACCAACATCAAAGGTTTCAGTGTACTAACTGTGAAACAGCAGCAAAACCTGTGGTTTAGGATATGAACAGCTGTGGGTCCATATTTCAGGAAGCTTCTCCTGGATTTCAGTAGAGGTTGTAGCAAACACAAAACCAGTTCGCTAACCACTACTCTTTTTTGATAAGCTCACACATGCTGCAGTCTCAATAATGTCTCTGTGTTTTCCAGCAGCAGCTATGTAAACATTGAATCCATCTGGTAAATGCAGGCCTTGCTAATTGCTTGTCTCTTTACCATGCCAGGATATATCCCTGCTTTGACAGACTTTTACTATAGATATTTTTTTGCCAGGCAATGCCTTACAATTCAATATTGTAAGCAATTGGCCCTATTATCTTTCAAGACAGATTAGTGACACTCATAAAAAGAGCGAGGAAAGCAAGTCTCTTGCTTTATAAAACGTTTCTAGTTTATGTTTTCTGAGGTGTCAGCAGGAGGCTTTCTGGATCCTTGAGGCAGTAAGTATGTTATGTACTTAATTCCTTGCTAAAAAGCTTTCAGTTGCATGATTTTGTGCCCCAACTAATGAAAACCAAAGCCCAGTGGTGAGGGCATTCACTCCTGGTCTTCAGTGTGACACAACTATGCAGCATGAGTCCGAAACAATATAATTTGCCATCCAGTATTGCATAAACCCCTGTATGAACCGAGAGCTGTTATATGAAACGTTACAAAGAGTATTCATACACATCATTCTTAAAAGCACACACCCGTTTTTTTCTTTCTATAAAGGAGAAGATAACAAACAATAAGGTGCGCAGAGCTTCAGGCTTTTCACAGTAACAATGGCTGTATCCTCTTTAGCCAGTATTATTGCAATACAAGACATCCACATTTTCATGACTTGCACTATAAAGGTTCAAAGCTTAAGAAATAAATATCCAAATACCTATTTGCGCTCTTGAAGAACGAGTTGTTTCCTGTCATGCTTTATACAACCAACCACTAGAGGGCAGCAAATTCCTTGTGAAATGCACGAGTTCAATAGGTTTAAGAGATTAGGTGGAAAAAGTATAGCAACAATTATATCTATAACCGTATATTACTTAGATTCAAGAAGAAAATAGGGGGATACATGATTTACAAAGTATCCGCTGTTAACTCAGCAAGTTCTTAAGGGTTTTGGTGCATCAGCAGTTCTCAGCTGATGAAATAGAAAGGCAAGAGAGCACTTCCAAACATGCTATATTTCTGCTTAATGAAATTTCAGCTTGATAAAGTGTCTCCTTTGCTTTGAAGATAGATTCCTGAAACTGGGTCAGAGTGAAAGCATGGGAGGAGTTTTCAGAGTTTATGTTCAGTTTTGAGAAATATTTTGGCGTTTTTTTTGGACAAGAAACCTAACCCTGTCCGGTAGCTCTATCTGCCAGCCCAAGTCCTCATCTCCAGCTCAGCCGCAAGAGTTGCTGAAATAGCAATTCCTTTCTACTTCCACCTAGATCTTGGTTACCTGCCCTTGAGCTCTTATGTTGGGCAGGGGCTAATATTTTACCCAGGATTTCCTTAAAAAACAGAATAAATAAACCTCAGATTCATATGGAGTTCCTGGGGTTGGATTCTCAGATTCTGACAGTACAAATAGAAGCATTTGCTGTGCATGGAAAATCACAAATACATTTTCTTTGATGTATGCTAGGGAAGGGGTTCCCACTGCATTCTTTCAACCTGTAGAAATTGCAACAGTTTGATGGTTTTGTTTGTTTTCCTTCTATTTATTTCAATGAAATCTGAAAAAAAATTGAAGCCTTTTGAATCCTTTAACACTCAGTCAAAATCTGCTGAGATCAAGAAGCACCCAAGATAGCCCAAACCCATTTTCTAAGGGATGGGAGATCGATCTGACTGATCTGATTGTGAATTGTACAACTTTAATTTTCTTCTAAAGAAAGACTAAGACCTGCAGAATCAGAATATTTTTTTTCCTTACTGGGAATAAGTTTATGTTTAAGAGACATTAAATATCTGTAGATGAAGGTTTCAGGAACATAATCCACATCCTTGGGAAACTGCTTTTCTGGGTTTGTCCTACCTGAGATGATAGAAATAGTTTGAGAAAAACAAGCCCCTTCAAAAGAGATACGTTTACTTCTTTACTGAACTGTATTTATTCGGGACATCACTGCATTAATAATTCAATATTAAATCTACTGTCTTCTTTCTGCATCTTGATGAAAATGAAGTTTGATCTCATTAACTCAGCAAAAGCATTTTCTTTTAATGTAAGGCTTGAATTTGCCCATCAGAATAGAAGAAAATTCATAGGATAGACTTGAAGACTTAAGAGACTTAAATACTAGAAGAGAAATAAAAATATGTAAGTACAAAAATAATGGTGGAGACTACACTGTATGTTTTAAAACAGGAATAATACATGCAATGACAATTCTCCATTCAACTGTTTATAAACTACCATTTCTCTCACCAAACCATTAGGTATCTGTAAGACAGACTGTGAAGGAACAGATTTTGGATTTACTTTGGCACTTTAACATAATGAAAAGCCTATCATTGAAGGCGTGCGCTTACTCATTCTTATAGCGTAAGTATTATCTTTTCATTAGATATTTTTAAGGCAATGACACAGAATTCAAGACCAGAACATTGAAAATAATAGATCTTTATGTATTTTAATAGTAATTTAGGAGGAATAAAAAAGACAACAAATCCAAGTACTTCTATCTGCTGCAGGGTTTTTTTTTTGTGATTTATTTCATTATTTTTTTCTTCACTAAAGCATTTTAATTGCTTGTATTTATCTATTTACTTATCTTGGCATGCCTTTTAGGAAGGCCCACATCATTTACATGGAAGGATCTCTCATCTGCTCATTTTCCTGCACAAAACCCAAATCAGGCACATGGCTTAATTTTGTTCCTCCTGATACCATTAACGTACCATGGACTATTGCTGGAATACACCAGTGTAACAGCAGCTTTAACAACCCATTGCAAAAGATAGTGATGTTGAAAACACAGGAGATACTCTGACAGGATATCCACAAGGAAATATATTGCAGAGCTAGGTTTATTATTTTCTATTCAATTCACTACAGGCACAGGTTTCATTCTTACTTTATTCTAAAAGTAAGATTATATGACAGATCCCAAACTTAACCTTCCATAAGAATTTTGCTATGTTGTTTGAATCAAGAGACAAGAAAATGCAGCAAAGACTCCTTAGCAGGCTGTATCTCCATTTGTCTCATCAAGCACCTCTGTTTCTACCTGTTCCTATCTCTGAGCTGCTAAAAGAGAAGGCTACATCCCCCAATATGCACAGAGAAACTCCTTGACCTTTTTTCAGCCTAATTAACATGCAAGAAAACAATGCAAATTTTAGACAAATTGTGCAGCAACCCACAGAAATAATCATGGCAAACTGGTGCAGGAACAGTTCAAAACATACCTGGGAACCAAGTCTTTAAAAAGTCATTAGCAATAGAAAGCAAATTAAATGAAACTTTAACAGGGAAAAAAAAAAGCCAAACACAAGAGCTGAATAAGACATGGAGAAATAAGGAAGCCAACCTTTGGGAAACACATTAAATTGAAGTGTTTGGGTAAGGCTACACAGCAACAGACCCCCAGAGCTTTGCCACTGAGCTCTCTGAAGACCAGGATCATAGCATTTGCGTAACTCCTAAATCTAGCAAAAATAACAGTTGCTAGTGATGCTCCTTTACCCAAAGCAGAGCCGAGATCAGAGATATGTTGAAAGGTAATACATTTAACTAGTGCTGCATATTACAATGCACAAAGAAATTCCCCTAGCTGCAGCATTGCTGAAGGAGGAGTATTTATAAACTAATCATGAGAGATTTCCTTGTAAAAGGTCCTTCCTAGCTCAAGAGTCCCAGCAGGTGATGGAAAGTTCTTGTTCAACCGAGACAATCAAATGCAACAGCACCTAACAAAAATCAGTCTCTTAAAATAATGGCAGATGGGCACAAAATGTTCTCTATTGAGTAGCGAAGCAGAAGTGAATATTATCTGAGTGAGCTTTTGTCTAGCTTTACGAAGGTAAGGATACTGTGCAAAGCAGTTATTTTATTAAAGAATTTGAGCTGAGGTTCCTGATTTATGTAGATTAAAGTCATATAAAGCAGCTGGAAATCTTTCTAATGAGACTTTGGTACCTTAACTTGCAACAGATAAAACTTTTATTATGATATCTGTAAGAATGCACTTAAAATGGATAGTCTGATGTGTGGATTATTAAATGTGTTGTTATATGATGTGGAAGACAAATTGACAAACCACTGAGTGCCTGTGTTTGGTGCTTGGGTTTTTGTATTTAGCTTTCTTATTCCTAATAGCTTTCAGTTATTATGGAGCAGGGGGAGAAAATAAAGTAAAATCATAGACCTAAATTATTAAATGAGAAGCCTTGAGTATGCTTTAAGAAATACCATTTTTTTTCCCTTGAATATTATTTGATTTTTATCATATGTCAACCATTACATGTTCTTAATCATACCTCTCAAGTACCTAAATGATCATTCTCTAGGGAACTGAAGTTTTAGAGGAGAAACTTAAAAATTATATCAAATGTATTCAGCATAAAATCTGCTAACCTGATTAGCTCTTTTGACTACGATGACTCACACCTCACTCGATAGGGAGCACAGTGCTTTGGCTCCTAGCTGCTGAGACATTTCCCATGTGATTCCTGATGTCTCTGCCCCATCTAAAGAGCTGTGTGTTAAACAGTCTGTTGGTGATCAAGGGAGAGTGAATACCTGTTATTATCTTTTCCTCTATTGTGTATGGGTAAAAGTTTACTTGGATTATGGGAGTGTTAGGGAGAAAAAGCCAGTGCAGAACCTATTTAATTAGAAAATGTGATGAAATACAAAGTGTATCAGTGAAAGAGTGAAGGATCACATTAAAGTAGCAGTAGGAGAAGGGAATTCTGGTGTGAATATGGGAGGATTATACATCCACCAATTCTTATGCTAATGTGAAAAACCTAGCTAGAGAATGTCTTATGCAGCTGACTTTGATGTATGCTTCATCATTAATATGGTTATACATATAGCCATACCATTCCATTAAAATAAGATACCGAAGTAGCATTGCTTCTGTCTCTGGACATACGGGATATTTTTTGAGCATAGCTAGACCCAGAGCCATAGTTAGACGTGGTAGGAACATGTCTTCTGAAATATGTATCAACGGTGTTTCATCTTGGTCTAGTTAAAACATATCCTATTTTACAATATAGCATCTGGAAATCGAGAAAAGGGAGAGCACTGGGGTCATAAGGCTCTTGGGACTGGTTATACATCACAGCCTGAGCCAGGTTTTGGATCCATGTTCTCCACATCCCAGTCTGGGTGATTGTGTAGCTGAAAGATGCACATCCTGGTCTCGAGTTGCTGGGGTGGTTGAGGAGGAAGAAGCAAGTTCCAAAGAGGGGGAGTTCTCCTCTGGTCAGCTGAAGCTGCGGTATCCTTCTGGAGTGCAGCTCACTAGCAAAGCTGAGCTAGAGAGAGTTTAGGCCATTTCTGGAATATTCTGCCTGTAGGGTGTTTAAATGGCTTCCTGGCACTTGCAGCAAGTGGGCACCTTTATGTAGCTGCCCAAGGAGCATGAAAATGAGTTTTTACAAAGAGCTAAGTAAAATAGAGATGTAACTTTACCCCCCCCTGACTGATACAGCTCACGAATGTGGCGTTTGGTACTGTTCGATACATAGCGGGGAGCAACCCTGCATTTGCTTAGCCACATGTGCCACTTCAGTGGCTTCCAAGTAACATACCTTGAAAGAAATGTTTTGTTAGACAAAGTAAGCATAGCAAAAACTTACACCCATTATTACACCCATTGATTATTCAGCACTCATAGCAGAAAACCTCTACGCATTCTACCATTTACAATGCAATTTCATTATCTTTTATTGACTTTATAATGTGTTGGTATTTAGAAACTCATTGTTTTGCATTTTTTTCCTCTCTTTTGCCCCCAACCCCTTTCTGACCATATGTACATCTGCATGGTAGCACACCAGGCTGGTGATTAATGGTGTGAGTACTTTGTATGTATATTTTGAAACCCCCCTCCATCTTCCCTTTAAATCTGTGTATAGACTTGCACGACTTCAAGTAACTTAGCTCATTATATATGCAGGCTGCTGCTCTTCATTACTTTCATTACTGGTTTTTAAGGATAAAGAACAAGAAGTTAAGATCAGAGTAACAATGTGCTTCATCTCTCATTTCTCTCTGGTGGCAAATGTAGAACAAATAATTAGTTACTCTCTATTGTAGTTTAGCTGAGACCTTATGTTCCATGCCAAAGTACTTTGTCTCAATTTAGACCTTGAGCGTATAAGCACTTGAACACCTATCTAGAATTACTCACATGAGTAAAGCTATTGATTGCCATTAGAATGAAGTTAGCTTTCATAAGGTTAAAGGTCTGGAGTCATTATTTCTTGACTGTGCAAGAAAAAGAAGCTAAGAAATCTGGGGCATTTGTGCTGTTAGTGGATTTTTCTTACAGTGAAAATAGTTTTCAGCATTGTTATTCTGGACATGTTGGGAATAGATGAGTGAAGATACTGGCACATTACAGAGCTCTGTCTCAGGGTGTTACTGTATACAGTATGACAGAATTATTTTTAGTGTGATTCTTTCTGCAGGTTCCTCTCTGCAAGCCTGGTATAGTGGGGATGGATCCGAACTCAGACAAAGCAAGTAGAAATTACTTTTCCCTCCTCTTTTTCCTTTTTCCCCAAATGTGTCTTCAGCGAATATGCCATGGTGCTTCTCAGAACATCTGAAGGAGCAACAAATACCTGTATTTCTTGTATTTCTCCTGTGTAGCCTAAGGAACATGGGGTCATGTTTGACATGGCTAAATTGGTGCTGCTGAAAGCAACTCTAGTTTGGAACTTCAGTGCACTCCAGAACAGTGTGTCACAAGCCCTGGGTAAAAACCCCTTAATACCTTCTATAAAAAGCATGCCTTTTAAAGAGTAAATCCCAGCATTATGCATTGAAAGCTATCTGAGGTATTCAGCTCTGTGTGACTAATAGACTCCATTGCTATCAGGAACCACAGCCAGGATGATGGAGATTTCTGCTATGATATCTTCTTTGTGAGACAGCAGCAAACTTAAAAAAAACCACAATTCAAACCCACAAAACGAGCACACAGAAACACCTCAAAACCCCCTCTGCCTCCCAGAACAAAGAGCACCCACAACTCCCACTCCTTTGGGTGAAACACTGTTTGCTGGAGGAAAGAGCTGGTGTGTTGGTGTGTTAATGGTGGGGTTTCTTTGGGATTTGTTTTGGTTTTTTTCCCCTGCTATCACAATAAAGGTCAAGAAATGGTTTGACTTGAGAATCTGGAGGAGGGAAGGATCTGCCAAGCTCAGAGTGAAGTGTCTGTAAGTGATGCCTTATGGGAGGAACATTGCTCTAATTTTACAGCTTTTGCCAAGGATTCAGGAGATTGAGAGCGACACTGTGTACTTAGCACAGTTTCTTTTTTCTTTGGTTTGGGGGTCTTGTTTTTCTAGAGATAGTAAAGGACGTGAAATTGAGTGGTCCCTTTTGACAAGAAATGGAGGTTGTTTTGGGGGCTCACTGCCCTGGTTTGCAGGTGTCTCAATGTCCTTTGTAAGGCTCCTGCAAGTGCAGCCATTGCTAAAATAAGTAGAGCTCTGCCACTGAGATGCTATTGTTTCTTTCTTGTCTACTGTCCACTTCAAGCAGATGTCGGCTGCAGCTGGTCTGGAGCTGCATGTGGGATTGTGGAGAAGGAGTTGTGGTTTGCACTGCAGGAGTTTAAGAAAGCAGATAGATAGCTCATAGGCGATGTGTGAGACCGCACTGGTCTCAGCCTGTCCGGTGATGAAAGGCGTTGCTCTAACCTATTCCTGATGAATGCAGATGTAACTACTGAACAACAGGTTACTGCAGACTCAAAAAGCTTGATGGCTTACTTGAGTCCTGGGGGAAGCTTTAGTGTTTGCTCCTTATAACGGTTGACACCTTGCAAGCTGCCCTTCTTCTATTTCAGTCCTAATCTAACCCTTTTGGCTCCCTACAGGAATTATTCTGAGTATTCTAATATTCTCCTCTTTGAGACCTACTCAAACATGTGCGTTGCATGAAAGCTCTATACCATATACAGAGAGAAAGACTACCACTAGTTCCTCTAGGACCTGCAAGAGGCTCTGTGGAACTCTGTTTCTGAATCATATTTCCTCCTCCTGACCTCCTAGTAAGTGTGCATGCATCTTTTACTTCAAGGTAAGATTTCCACTAGAGATCATGCAAAAAATGATAGTCTCTTCTTAAGGAAGACAGATAAATCATTGCAGAGGATATCTGTGGTTGCCTGTGTGTTTCATCACGATAAGGTTGAGAAGGCTGAGATGACGAGAACAACAACCTAATTCAAAGTTGCATTATAGCTAATATTATATGCTATCATTATATTACCTGCTTTTAACAGGGCAAGAATATATAATTAAGAATCCTGACTGCTATAAAATAAATACAGCCAGACTCCATTGTTATTTCACTGAAGTAGAAAGCTTGAAATACACAGAGGTATGAATTAACAGCAGCTGATAAAAGCAAAATGCTGCCCAAAATAAAAAGATACTTGTCTCATTTAAGGAACATAACATACTCTGTATTTTGCCTGGGATTAATTGCTGCTTATTTTCTATAAAAGCTGTTTTTCACTTTACTGGATCTATTGTAGGGAAACATTGTACCTTTGGCTGTGTTGTGAATACTGCCGATGGTGTTGTCACTGAGTGGTGTCTGGGGCTCAACGCTTCCACGATGTAGCATGGCTACAACTGGAAGTCAAGGAGGCTCTTGTGCTAGCCCAGACAGCTTTGGATTAAAAAAGAGGACATAAGGCTTCACCATTCTAGCTGTGATCCCTGTAAACTACTTTCAGTGGCTAACCTAGTCCTAAAGACACCACAGTTTTCAGCAACAGTTTCACTTCTGGACCTTTTTAAAACCATGATTTATGAGACTGCTCAAACAGCGCAAAGGAGGCTGCATTTGTATAGGCCTGTGAGATGCTGAGAACCAGGCTTCAAACCTTGCTTCATTGAGACTGGAGAGAACTGAGAGTTGAGGACTGAAATCCCTTTGCCCTGGATGCATGCATCAAACTGGGCCAGAGAAGCATTAGGCTTTCTGAGATCATTTGCGTAGAGCAGGCTAGGTGTGCGCTTGTGAGAGCATAAGGCAGCTGAAGGACCTGACAAAGGCTGTTTTGTCATGGTCTAGGGACTGTCTCAAACTGGAGCTAGAGCTGGGATCTCTGTACAATATTGCATTTTGTATAACCAGGTCTCTTGTGCTGACCAGTGCATGGAGCGTGGTTCCTCTGTTCAGTTGTTTTTCTCAGTTCCAAGCATAATACTGTGGCCAGGTTAAGTAGTCTTTCAGCCCTGTGACTGAATTTGTATTTGTAATAAGATGTGGTCTCATTCGAGGTAATGTAGTCCTATATCCAGGGAGCTTCTTGAAGGAGAAGAATGGAAAAGGCAGGTGACTAACTGGATAAACCACAAATAATGGTGCAAATATATTGGTGAAAGAGGTTGGTCTTTGGCATGGGCTTGTATTTGGAATATGAAAGCTAATTTTCTAAGAATCTAGCTAATAAATAAATCCAGCATGCATAATATCTGAGTGTTAAAACCACCACTGATAAAGAATAATTGACTCCTGTTATAGTTAGCTGAGGACAGAGATGTTCCAGTCAGACAGCTTCTCTTGGTTAGTGCGTGGGGGTAGGCACACCAAGGAAAAGCAGGTCACTATCTGCTCAGCACAGCCAGCTTTGACCAGCTGCTTCCAGCTCATGGAGAGGAAAAGGGACTGATTGGAAGGATAAGACAATGTGTTTAATTCAAGTTAATTTGCATAAGAACTTTAAATGTTTTCCACTAACACATGGAGAGTTTTCCAGGTTTTAATTCTACAGCCTTCTTGTGGTTTAGTGATGCAGTATAATCACTGTCCTTCCATTGAGGAATAAAAGCATATGTTGACTTGCAAAGGTACAGTCACTTCTGTGGGAAGAAATGAAGCCGGGTGCTGTGCTCACCAGCCAGCCTCCTTTTTCCCCCATCTAGCTATCAATCACTGTCTGTCTGCTCTTGCTTGCCTAACTCATTGCAGGGGCATTCACAGAAAGAAGCAGTGACCAATACAGGCGGTTTATTATTTCTGCTGTTCTTTCCTGATTTGGTTGATGAACCTCTGATAAAAGAGTGAAACCCAAGAGCATCTTCCTAATGGTAATTTCTTCTTCTAAGGGGCTGGACTGAGCTTTGTGACCCATTGACTTCATCAAGGATGGAGGTGGGTGGGAGGAAAATGTGTGTGAACCGATCTGTTCAGATGTGCTGTCCTGCAGCTGTTCTGAAACTTATTTCATTCCTTCTTTAACCCCCAGCTGTGTGAATAGTTCCAGCCTCTACCTCAGAGCAGCCTCTGGATTGCTTTACTTTAAATCTCATTAACTTTTGTCTGAAAGAGAGTGGAGAACTCAGGAAAAAACCCAGAGGTAGATTCCAGGTCAAATAGCTTTATGAGTAGCAGGTAATCAGATGTAAAATTTGTTTAATGCATAAACATACTTTGTAACGGTGTCATTTCTTCTGTGAAAATGTTTGTATTTGAGATCAATGGTGTAATGGCTTTAGTTTATTTGTGTGTGGGTATGTGATTTTGCCTGGCTTCCTTTCCTGCAGGGGAGCTTTACCTGATGAGTATCCTGGTTTACTTGCTTTGTGTGCCTGAAAGCCTCAGCTGATGCCAGAACTCATTATCAGTGGTGTGGATTTTTTTTGGACTTGAACTGTTCCCCTTCCCACAAAGCTTGCTGTGAGGGAAGAAACCAGGAGAAAAAAATTATGATAGGAATTGCCTGAGGTGATAAGAATAACAGGAAAATTTCTGAGACCTGTATTCTCAGCTCTTGATCTCCTGTACATTGAATTTTCTGGAAGCATAGAAATATCCATGTCAGCATTCTTGTCATGGGTTCAGTAGTACAGTCATTTTTCTCCTTCTTGGTAGCTGGTGCAGCACTGTGTTTTTGACTTTTGGCCTGGGAACAGCACTGAAACACCAATGTTTTTAGTTATGGCTTAGTGATGTTTGGTCTGGCCAAGGACTTTCTGAGCCTCATGCTCTGCCAGGG
>JAOEHY010047999.1:0-12063 GCA_025447955.1 Psilopsiagon aurifrons | reverse complement strand
CCCCCCCCCCCCCCCCCCAAAAAGGGGTCCAGTTATAAAACTGAACTGCTTACAAAGGCAGTTGATTACAGAGTGTCACCAAAGGCATACCCACGAACAGTGTAGCACAGCGACAGAAATTCTTCTGAATTTTTAAAGAACTTTTAGGTTAATTCTGACAGGTTAACTTCTTATCACCTTACTGGCCTCTGCTCAGCAGGACAGCTTTGCCAAGTCATCTGAGTATTATTCAAGTAGTGTGAGCTGTAGGCATTTAGGAGCCTTTTCTAAGAAATCTGCTGTTAAGTAAGGAGAGCCTGGGCACATCACTGCACAAGACTTTTTTTCTTACTTAGGCAATTTATTGCAGATTGAATTGATCAAAGTTAATTGGACTGGCTTAGTGGCATACATTCATGAGCTTCCCTGACAGGCATTAGTAAAATAACTTGGAGGAAAGAAAGCAGGATGCTGCCTCAGTGTAATCTACTAGGGACCTAACAAATGGCTTGCAGAAAGCTTCATGTTTTTTAGAAACACAAAAGCATGTACAAATTACTGTCCAGTAAAAGATTTTGGTTTTAAACAGATATGTTCTGTGTAAAGATATTTTAATGCATCTGCCTGGGGAAAGAATAGTGGAAGAGAACAGTTTTAATATTTCCTTTTGCTTCCACAGACTCAGGGAACATGTAGCGGATAAAAACAAGCTCCCAATCTTAATTTTTCCAGAAGGTAAGAAGGTGAAATGTTCCTTATCTCTGTTCAGTGTAGATGTCATGCCTGCTCTCCTTTCATAGCTTCTGTTGCTCAAATGTATCTTTACCTCTGGCTTAGATTTTATTAGGGCATTCCTATTTTTCATCTTTAATGTGAGGTTACACAATGACAACACAGTACTATTCCAGGTTGTTTGGTCTCCTGGCAGAAGCTTTGGTTGGAGAATGGGAAGATTGGTTCTTTTACCCTGTGAATGTCAATTCACTGTCCTACAGATCTAACCTCAGCCCTGTGCTTTTTTTCATACATGTTCTGGCTTCATTCAGTCAGTTGCAAGACAAAGAATAAAAGCAAGCAGGGGAGAGATGCTTAACATACCCATAAAGGGTCTGCACTTCTTCCTCAGTGAGTCTAAGACCTGCTCATTGATGAAGTGTTGCTATCAAAATGTCATAGGTTGTGTGAAGTAATGACTCCAGTTTCTTTTCTGGACAGGCACCTGCATAAACAATACTTCCGTGATGATGTTCAAGAAGGGGAGCTTTGAAATAGGAGGGACAATCTATCCTGTTGCAATCAAAGTAAGTGGAAATAGCTGTCAGCCAAATGTCAAAGTTTTGGATCTGCTTTTGTTGGGGTGGTAGGAAGCTGTCTTGGTACAGCTGCTAATGAAAGCACAGTAGGTTTGGGAATTGGCTACATGCTGTGGAAGACTCCTAGTGTAGAAGTGGCTGAAATGCAAGTGAAGTCCTTCAGCCTATAGAGTGTGGTTGGTAGGACCTGGTGGGCTCCGCCTCTTTCTTCAGAAAGCTGTGAGGAAGGGCGATCTGGCTAATCCTTGCCAGTGCTGAAGGGAAGAGAAGCATGTAGCTTATAGCAGACTTAGCTCTTTTGGCTGTTAGGGTAACATGTGCTCTTGGCTCTGTCGTGTAACCACAAGCAGCACTAACAAGCACAGGTTTATTGTTCTAAAGCCCCATTCTGAGCAAACAGATCAGTTGTCAATTTACTCTAGAATGTGGTTGAAAGCATCCACCTCAGATCTGAGATAGGCTGTGATGGTCTGTGGTTTTATCATGTTTTTTGTGATCCCTTACAGTATGATCCTCAGTTTGGAGATGCATTCTGGAACAGCAGCAAATATAACATCGTGAGCTATCTGCTGCGAATTATGACCAGCTGGGCCATCGTATGCAATGTGTGGTACATGCCACCAATGGTTAGACAGGTAAGCTAATATCTGGTTGACTGACCACTATTTAAGAACCTGACTGTGTCTGCAACTGCCTCTGCTTTTTCTCCCAAACCACTACCTACCCTGTGTTTCCAAATCAGAGTTTTATACTAGACTTCTGTTAGTGTTAACTTTATGTGATTGGAGTGGCTTTTCCTGATGTGGCTTAGGTCCATCAGCAGTGCATCAAATATGCAAAGGATAGCAGTAAATGTAGTGCTGTTCACAGTAGCAGAGCTTTTAATGTTCCATCCTGTTGGAGCAAAATTTGCCTTTAATTTCAACCCTTTAGGGGAAAAATGTGCTAAATCATTATCACATTAGAACATCAGATTTTGTTGGCATGATAAGGGAAGGATCATTTGGCGGTGAGCTAATTTGATGAGGCAGCAAATGAAAAGTGCTATGGAAATCTGTTTCAATTCACTTCTCTCGGCCTTGATCATTTTGAATTTATGACTTTTGAAGGAAGGTGAAGATGCTGTTCAGTTTGCCAACAGAGTGAGGTCAGCCATTGCTCGCCAAGGAGGACTGACTGAACTTCCCTGGTGAGTGATGCCATCCTTGTTAGAGTTCGTGGACTGTCTGATTGACAGGGGCTTCTTCCCTTAGCTTTGTGACAGATAGCATTCAGTTTAACTTTATTCCACTCAGAAGAAAACAAAGGAGTAACTTCACATGTGTGTATGTGAAAGTAAAAATGGAAGATGCATGAAGTCTTTGGAGCATGCAGCTCTTAGGCGGCGAGTTTAACCTAAAGGCTTTGTACTTTCAAAGGGGACTCCTTCACAGTTGTTTCTCATGTTGAGAAAAGAAGAAGCAGAAGTAAAGTTACTCTGCAAAACTGGCAGGCCACAAAATATAAAACACAGGGCTTGGCTTTCTGCTTGGACTTTTTCATGTCTTATCTCAGTAAGTAGCCGTATAATGCCTAGATTTCGTAGGACCATATGAAGCAAATTTGAGAGCAAGATTCTGATGAAGAAAATCCACAAACCCTCTGAAGTGAGGCAGGAAACAGACATAGTCTTGCACACATATAGCATCCCGGATTGGTGAAGATTTTGATGGTAGGTACAAACTGTTATAAACATGAATAGGTTTCTTTAATGGGCTAAACTCAAAATTTGGACTGAATAAGCATTATGACTTAAGGTAAATCAGCATGCTTAACTTGGATGTTCTAGAAGTTACAAAGAAAGCCTTTTTACTAATCTAGGTTATGACTCTAGAGTTGACTTCAGATAATACAGAACTTGATAACAACAGTGGTAATAATCATGACCGGTTACTTTTTTTCTCTTGCTCTGTTCCAGGGATGGAGGGCTGAAAAGAGCGAAAGTCAAAGATACTTTCAAGGAAGAACAGCAGAAAAACTTCAGCAAGATGCTAGTGAGAAATGGATCAGTAGGAAACCTGTCTGCAGGAACAGAGTCAGACTGAATGGTGGTTCTTGAAAACTAATTTTGCACAACCAGCCTTATCAGGAATAGTGTTTTTTAATTAAAAAAAAGCAAAACCCACCACCAAAAAATCAAACCAAAACACAGACTGGAGAAACAAAATCTGTCATCACCTGTATGCATATTCTCTGTATGGCTGGTGCACAGCCTGCCAAGGACAGCGTCTGTGCCCTTTTCACTCTTCTTACTCTCCTGCCCCTCTTCATGTGATGATGCACTGCAGCTCCTGGTATTCTTAAGCTGAATGTGTATGGACTTGAGACAAAAGTTAAAAAGCGTCAGTTTTCTGAGCTTGTAAGGTGAAGGGAAATACGTTGACCAGATGCTGTCGGGACACTGGTTGTGAAGTTGCCTCTTGTTCATGGTACTTTGAAGGTTTAAACGTAAAAATTTTGCCTTTTCCTGTTGCTCACAGACTTTTAGTTGTAGATGACTTAATCAATGTGTTTTAGGATGTTGCCAGAACTGTAATATTGATTTTTTTGATTGGCTTGCACCTGGTTGTGCAAGCTGGGGAGGGAAGCAAGGGCTGCAAGGTGGGAAAGGAACTGACCTGCCAAAAGCACAGTTTATGGACCATGGAGATTGTGGTGGCCTTACAACATGATATTGCATTTATTGAGAACTGCTACCTGAGGGAGGGAAGAAAAGGGGCAAGTCCTTAATCTCCCTGTCCATTGCTACTGTCAAAATTGCTTTCTTGAGATCTGGAGCTGTAGAATTAAGATACCACAAGCAGCTGTTTTAACATAGGCTGTGACAGATGGATTTTTGAGGTGGGTTTTCAAGATTGCCCTTCTGCAAAAATGGCTGCTAATGGCTTAAAGATCTCAAGAGAGCTACTCCAGAAACACATTTTGCATTGATCTGGGCTAGATATAGCTATCACAACTATAAACATAGGATCCATAAGTCACCTGTGATACAAGTGTGGCATGTTCAAATCTGCAATATACTATTGTCTGAATGTAAAGAGAAATAAATTCTATATTTCTAATGAGTCTTGTGTGGTGTTTATACTCTTCTCTAAATGTGTATAAATAAACCAGTTGTACTTCCTGAAAACTTAAAGTTAGGTCATGGAAACTTAAGTTACTGTGACTAAAGGAGCATTTGTTGTTGAGCTGTTACCAGATTTCTAACCTGACTAGTTTCCCTCCCCCCCGGCTTCCTTGGACAGTAGGGAACATACATGGCTTAGTGTCCTTCCTCTTTAGAGAAGGAATGACTCATCATGCAGACTGAACTTGAAATTACAACATGAAATCACATCAGCTAGACTCAACTAATGAATCTGTAATTTATTGGAAAACAACTGTGAGCTTCTAAACTTGTAACAGACTGAATTTTTGTTTTCCTGTACCAAAGATACTTTCAATTTAATGCTGAAAAAAACCCCAGCCTGTTCCATAGCTGGTGATCAAATTCAATAATCTGTTAGCACGTATCTCACAGAAAAAGGTTCCTGATGAGTTTTCTGTTATCCTGCAGTCTGTGCACTTACACAAGGGCAAATATATATTTGTTCATTGAATATTATATAGGCATGTAGCATATCATGACTTGTATTGGAAATCTGGTTATGAAGCCTGTGGAAGGTATGTGACCTCAGAAGAAACACATTGGGAAGGTTCTCTTGGAGAGCACCTGAAGGTTCAGGTTTAGCATGGCCTTTTAAGAACAAGATTTTTTTTTTATGTTAAGAGGGTTAGAGTGGTAAGACAAGTGAGACAAAGGTTTGGGGTTTTTTTGCTTAATGAGAATCTAGTTCAGCTTTGAACTGAATTGTATTGTTGCTATTAAGTAGATTAAAATCTATTACATATAAGTACTCAGGTTTATATGTAGAGTATTTCTTCTAAGGTATACATTGTGATGTATTCCTCTGTAGATGGAATAGAAATTGGTTTGATGATGGCTTAAATAGATGATTCTGAAGAGAATCTTTATAGTTGGTTTATGGACTGTTGTTCCTCTATTTCTTCCTGCTTTTGGAGCTCATGATCAGTAATAGAGCTGCAGTGGTTTTTGAAGTCTCAGCTGTGCCCACTGGATGCCCTATTAGGTGGACATAGTTATAGGAGCAGTACTGTGTTGTCTGGGAGAAATACTACAGACTGATGTTTGATTTTTGCTTAGAGCAAAATTGGCTTTTAAGGCAAAAAGCCTTAAGTCAAAAGATGATTACAATATGGTAATACAATGACACTGGGGAAACTCCATTGGCAGGCTAAATGGAGTTTTGTGACTTCAGAAACTGTGACTTCAACAGATTTACAAATAACATCTACTGAACTCATTGTAAACCAAAATCTGCCTTACTTTGGACATAATTATCAAGCAAACATGTAGATTAGCTGTGTAAGTGGTACTAAGGACTGCATAAGTTGAGTGTATCTGTATGGCCATGAGAAGAGGCGTCACTCAGTCGTTGCATGAGTGGAGAAGTTGTAGGTGAATGAGCTGAGTAGGTTTTTTGATCCTAGTGTTGCTCATGTGTTTTTGTCTTTATTAAGCAAAATGTCATCTTGCTGCTTCTTAGACTCCATTCCTGGCAAGACTTGATAGGTTTTTGATGGTGTATCCCTTGACTTCTTATATATCTCTGAAAGTGTTGTGTTCAAGGAGGGGGTGTGAGTATTGGTGGCTACTGATAGACTGTTCTGGACCATATCACAGATTTGTTCCAGGTATAAGATCTGCATTCTTTGAGTGATTTGGAAATGTGTGTGTTAATTTTGGAGAAGTACTTTCACAGGGCAGTGATGTGTATCATACATTAGCCTATGTGGCTAATAGCAGAAGGGCTAGAATAGATTGGCTCAATGCCAGTTAAGTTACTCTCTTCTTTCTACTGCTTTTGGAAAGCTTTTTGTACTTTTTTTTTTTTTCCTGATAGATTTGGGACATGTTGCAGCTGAATTGGATCAGCAGAGACAGCTCAAGAAATACATGCAGCAGTTGGAGCTTGAAGTTTTTGCTTGTACTGCTGGGCACATAGAGCATTGATTCTTATTTAAGGGCATAAATACTATTTCTGTTTAGATTTAGAGAAAGACCTTTGAGTTTAGAGAAGGGGTGGTCCCCTTTCATGCTCCTAAGAAAGCATATATGTTCCTCACAGGGTTTGGACAGAAAAAAAACCATTTAGTTGGTTTTGGATGGTAATGGAATCCAATTTAAGTCGGTATTTCTTTTCATATTGTTGAAACCTAGATACTGTTTTCTACCTTGAGCGCGCAGTTGGTATAGCCAAGGCTGTCTGTATCCTGTTAAGTTGCTCTGCCTTAATACATTAAACATATGCAGGCTGTCATTATAGGAAACTCACACTTTACATGGAGGCTAAAGAAAATACTCGACTCCTTGGAAACTTGTTATGAAAAACTTGGTATGGCTCTGGAAACTCCCGAACCAAAATCCAATTTATGTTTTACCTTGAGCTTTAAGGTACTTAAAAATGTCATTGTTCTCTGCACTACTAAATAAGTTTATAAAGGTTTCTGGTTAAGATTTAGGTCTTCCCCTCTGGCCCCCAGTGTTCATCTGAATGGAAGATAAAAGTCTTGTAGAAGACTCAGTTCAAGGCTGGCCAATGTGATGTATTCCTGCTCTTCTTTGTTTTGACTAGATCTTCTCAAGAATTGGATGGTTCAGATATTATCCAATCTGCAAGTAGGAATGGAAAGGATTTTAAGCAGTATGGAGGTATTTAAGGAAAGGGTGAAAGAACAGCCTTGAAGATGCAACTAAGGTGAAAATGGACTTTGGCTGTGAAGCCTTGTCCAAGGTACTAGTACTAATGCCCTAGAAGGAGGTTCCTAGTTACTGATTTTTTTGATTCTGTGGATGCTGGACATTAAGTAACTGTTAGATAAACAAAAATCAGTACTAGCACTAATGTAGCCTGATTTTATATGCAATTGTGCCTCAACTTAGGCTGCAAGCTCTAATTGAAGTTGTGGTACAATATGTTTTCATAGAATGGTTTGGTTTGGAAGGGATGAAGGTCACTTAGTCCAACCCCCCTTCAATGAGCGGGGGTATCTTCAACTAGATGAGGTTGCTTAGAGCATCCTGTTCAACCTGATCTTGGAGTGTTTCCAGGGGTGAGGCATCTACCACCTCTCTGATGAACCTGTTTAAGTGTTTCACTACTCTCAAAAAATCTTGATAGTATCTAGGCTGAATCTGCTTTCTGATAGTTTAAAACCATTGCTTCTTGACCTATTACTGCAGGCCCTACTAAAAATTCTGTCCCTGTCTGTCTTAAAAACCCCTTTTAAATACTGAAAGGTTGCAAGAAGTTCTCCCTGGAGCCTTCTTGAGGCTGACCACCCCCAGCTTTCTTCGCTTGTCCCCAGAGGGCTGTAACACCCCTCCTAATCATCTTCATAGCCTTCCTCTGGACCTGCTTCAGCTGAAACTGGGGTTGTCCTGACCCAGGTGCTAGACTTTGCACTTGGTCTTGTTGAACATTATGAAGAGTTCATGTGTGCCTGCTTCTTGAGCTTGTCCATGTCCTTCTGGACAGCAATGTGTCCCCTGTGGTGCATCACTGCACTCCTTGGCTTGATGTCATCCGCAAATTTGCTGAGAGAGCACCTGATCCCAATATGTCATTGATGAAGATATTAAACAGTCCTGGTCCCAGTATGGTCCCCTGAGAGATGCCACTTGGAGAATGGGTGTAGGTGATTATGTGTTGCAAAACATAGATGTTGTCTCAGCCATCTGTGAGCATATGCAGCTGAGTAGGAGGCTGCTAAACAACCTCTGGGATTTTTAATATTGATTTGGATGGCAAACTAGCTCTTCAAGTCAAAGTGATTTTGTTTCAGCTGTGCTTTTCGGCACTGCTGGCCCTGCAGAATGTGTCCATGCTGTTACCAGCTCTGATTTGTTCCATCTGTGATGTTGTTTGGTTTTGTTGTTTCCCTGAAATGGACATAATAAAAAATGTAAAAATGTGGCCTCAAGAGTCAAGATACAGACTCCAATGATTGTTCACTGTCTTCATGTTTTTATTAGATTTTATGAGGCTGTTTTTTCCCTGGATTTGATGGATAAAATCCATACAAATGCAATACAAGTAAAGTCAGTAAATAATAATGAAAAGGTAAATTCATTTTACAGAGAAACCGGTGAATGTAAGACATCATCTGCAATGATGGTGACTATTTTTTTTTTTTTTGCACAGATCACAAAGCTATTACAGTCTTTCAAAATTAATATCTGGCTTTTAGGTCTATAATGGTTTGTATGACCTCTTCTTACCCTTTGACTACTAAGGAAAATGATACTGGTTTTAAATACAAGCTCAACATAACATATGGTAATTCCAGGAGTAAGACTGATACTTCAATAATGTGGAATGAGCAAGTGCTTGATTCATTTTTTCTGAATTGCAGACTGGTGGTGGCTATGGAGATGTCTGTATCTGAGCTTCAGTGAGGTTGCCCCACAACATGGTGAGGAGGCACAGAGAAGTTTCTCCGACAGCTTCCTACCTCTCCTGTGTAGGCCAGGCACGGCACAGGGCTAGAAACTCAGCTAGAGGTAGCCAGGTTGCAGTTTGTGCATCTCTGTGCTGGGAAGGGATACCTGGCCTGGACCTAGTCCCACTGATTTCCAGGATATTTCAGCGATTCCTATCAGTGGCAGTGACTCTGTCATGTCCTTATGCCATCATAGTGTACAACTTAAGGGTGGCTTGTATCCATTTTTTTCTTGCATGTTCTGTGTGCACAGCATGTTTTGGAAACCTAACTTTGTAGGTATTTTAATTTCAGAGCATGGGAAAATAATAACCATTAACTGCTCTAAATTGCTCTGTCATTTGATGTCTTCTTGACACTATTCCACTAAAAAAAATGGATCTCAGGAGTGAAGTTTTTAGCTATACTTTAAATATGCATCCTGTCTTAGCACTTAAGCTTTTCAGCCCTGATAATTCCAGAGTTGTATCACGTAGAACCAGTTTGCACAGAAATTTAATGGAAATTCACATTGCAACTTTGAGGCTGTTGCCCTAATTCAGCCACATACTGAATATGTTATAGGAAGAAGACTTTCTTGCTAAACAGTCCCATCTTGCAGCTGGAGATTGCATGGTTTATTGGGTTTTGTGGTGTTTCCCCTCCTCCATCCAAGTTACATCCTTGTGCAATGTATTGGCTGGGGGGAGGGGGGTTAATTATGGCCTTATCTGTTCACAAAACAGGGGAAGTGTTCTTGCATTGGGTCATGAAAATGGCTTTTAAGATGAGCTAGGATGGGAGCAGGGACTCATGCCTTTTACAAATGAGCCTCCCTTGATGCTCTTGGACTTTTTAAGTAAAGGGGGTTCTTACCAGAGCAGTGTGACTGATAGTTTGGGGCTCTGTGTCTGACTAGACATGCCAAAACTTCCTGCTTCTCAAATGACTTGGTGATGTGAGTCAGAGCCTTACCTAACAGCAGTGGGGTTTTATGTGTGCTATGCTCATTAGGACTTCCCACTTTGCAATCTTTATTGTCGTGTGTTTGTTGTAACCTAGTTTTATTCTTTTTTAAATGTTCTATGGTTGTGCAATTGCATGTCTGATGATTTTTTTCTTTTACAAAAGAAGGCACAAGTTTTATCACTGAAGAATGATGTCTATATGCACTTTCAGGTCTGATTTTCTTACGTTGCTTGCTTGTGGGCTCTCTCTACCTCCATTCCCATACAATAGCAAGTCACTGTCTTCTGCAATTAGTTACACAGGAGAAAGATAAGATTGGCTCTGTGTTCTCCTCACTACATCCTAGGATAATAGATTAGTAAAGATGCTTGACAGCATTGCATAAAGTAAGCGTGATGGAGTGCAAACCCATGTGGGGGCAGCTCCAGCACAAAACAACCCTTGCATGGCATACTCTAATTTTCTTCCTCATGTTTCATCTCGTGCTGTGGTTCCACTTCATTATTGTGCTGTGGAAGTCAGCTGCCTGGGCAGGGATTAATCCTTTCCAACAATGGAAATTAAACTTCCTCTCGTGCACTCGACTCATAATGCTGGGTTCGTGCTTAGGGAATGGTATGGGAATTCAGAAGCGTGGTCTCTTTAGCAGCAGGAGAAATCTCTTGTCTTGCTCAACAATAATAATGACATCTGTTGGGGAGGGAGAGGAAGAATCTTGTTTAGGTGATAGTAAATCTTCAACTTAGCGATAGGAAAAGCACAGAGATCAACTGAGGTACTAATGACACCTTTTTATTTAGCTGGGCTGGCTTAGGTAAATGTTAAACATTCGGTCTGGGGTTTTTGGGAGGGATAGGGGAGTGAGGGAGATGTCTGAGGTTTATAGGTTTGTAAGCTGTCTTGGAACATCTAAAACACTGGTATCTTAACCTTCAGATGCTGATGTATCTTAGGAAATGGTCCCTGACACCTTGAGAAAGCTAGCACCCAAATTTAAGTCTTCAATCATAATAACTTAAAAAATTGCACAAGCTCTATAGTTCTATCAAACTATAGATAACATGTGAATTAAAAAGAAGACATTACCGGGGGGAGGGTGCAGTTACGGTTGTGCTGCTCAGAAACAGTAGTGCTGAAGCTAGACTAGGTTTTACTCATCTCAGTATCTTTTGGAGTTCTGCTGGGCACTTTTTAATGATCATCATGCAAAGGACAAAACCTTTGTTTTTGTTTGAGCTTGAGATGTTTCCTCAGTTTTGAATGTGTTTTGATTGGGATTCACCCATGCTCCTACTTCAGTCAGTATAGGATTTACTTGTTTCAAAGGAACTTAAAACAAACCTTGAGGATGGCAGCAGTGTTTGTCTTGCATCCCTCTCCTCCCTTGAAACTTCATGCAGTCATTTATCTCTTCAAGAAAACTCATGGGGAGTTGATAATTGGTCCTATCTCAGTGGTAGGATTTCCTATTTCCATAGACAAGTTAATTTCTGACCCTTAATTTATATGGACAAGGTATTTACTGCTGTATTTGCAGAGGGTTTCAAAGCACACTGATTGGGCTGAAGTGGTTTGGCAAAAGGGCTAAGGTTTGTACTGAAGTTTAAGACTGAGGATTAACTTTTACCCAGAGTGGCATTACTGTCATGATACTATGTAGTGTAATAGGAAAGATTAAGGTTAGGTGCATGTGTGGACTCACTAGCAAGTGCTAACCAGCCTGTCTTATTTAATCACCACTAGAATTGCCATCTCCAATTGCCAAAATTGAGTCATGCTGTTACTTTCTTTAAATTACTGTTATCATTTTTATGTAGTAATTAGCCTCTGGCATAACTATGTTTCTGTAAAATGAATTTCACATTCTTTTAAACTGAATATACACCTCATTTTAGGCTCTTTTCAGATGCTGCATCTTCCAGCAGGACATTGGCAATGAATGTCTGGCTTATTTTCTTCTTCTCTCTCTCTCTATATTTATATATATATAAACAGAGAGGGAGATATAGAATCAGAATAGTTATGATTGGAAAGGACCTTAAGATCATCCAGTTCCAACCTTGCTGCCATGGGCAGTGACACTTCCCACTAAACCATGCCACCCAAGGCTATGTCCAACATGGCCTTGAACACTGCAAGCGACTGGGCATTCACAACTTCCCTGGGCAGCCCATTCCAGTGCCTCACCACCCTCACAGTAAAGAACTTCTTCCTCATATCC
>JAOEHY010047997.1:0-12924 GCA_025447955.1 Psilopsiagon aurifrons | reverse complement strand
GGAATGACTGAACTTAAGTATTTTGTATGTATATACAGACTTAACTCATTTGCTTCATATTTCTACAGAAAATGGTTTAAATATCTGTCCATCCTAAATGTATAACTGACTGTAATATGGATAATGGATTAAGAAAAGATATTAAACCTGGTTTTGTTGTTGTGTTGGTTACCTTCTACTATTAGAGATAGGGGGAAAAGCTGTTAAGATAACTAAGCTGCTCAGACAACTGTAAGCTGTCTGTATTATAGTTTATATTATTGTAGAGTGAGATGAGGGTGGGTTCTGCTCTAATCATAGTGCATCACTTGAAAATACATGAAGGCAATTGTTCTTCATTGCAAGAAATTAGGAAACAAAAGGTGGCGCAGTATGGGCCCATCTAGTCTATTCCAGATGTAGTGCTGAAATGCTTCTCAAGTCAATCAGCTACTGTATATCCCTGTTCCTGCTTTATCCCACAGGGCCCCTTCCCGTGGGCTAGATAATAAAATGCTCTTTGGGTTTTAACTGGAGCTAGGTCCATCCGGCTTTTTCGTGCTTCTGACAGTACTAATTAGATCAACCTGGCTGTAAGAACTATATCAAAATGGCTGTCTTCATGCATTTCTCATTGTTATTCTTTAGCGGGATTGTATTTTGACAGTCAGAGGTTGATTACCAGTTCTGACAGAGCTTTGAATAAGCTACACTTTGCCCATTGGGATGGGTCCATCCTTAATCACTGACCAAGCGGACTACTGCATGCTTTATACACAACTTGAAATTCATGTATCAGTCTGCTTCAGAAATAAAACTGAAGGGATGCAATTTGTCAGCTATCATGTGGGAAGAGAAGTAAACACCCTGTTAATTCTCTTACATGACTACTATTAAAAGAAAGAGGAAATAAGAGTCTAGCACTCCATTATGTTTTATAGAAAAGCCTTTCAGAAACACTGCTGTTTATAGGGTGTTTTTTGTGTGTGTGGTGTTTTTATATTTGCCTTTATAGAAGAAAAAAAGAAGTTCAAAAAATGAGCAGTGTTTTAGTGAAGTATGCTTCAACTGACAGAATCGTTCTCTTGACTTACTGGAATTATCCCAGAAAGCCTCCTTTTCCATAGGCATTTCAGGAGACTGGAGTACAGACTTTTCACAATCAGAAGTATTTCATTGATTTTGCACACTAAGAAAATTTTAGGCTGTATTGTGTGGCTCTCATGTTCTCTTCTGATCTCAATACACCACAAACCCATAGCAGACCTGTGGTGGTAGATCCTCAGGCAGAACGGTGCTGCAAGCCTCCACAGGGCCAGGCTGCCCATGTTTGGAGCTTCTGTCTTGGATATGCTGCACTGGGGACAAGTTCCCTATGCTCACTTTGTGAAAGCACTGTTTTGGCTGACAAATGCATGTGTGATGATGCAAGCAGCCTAAACTAGTATCGTGTAAACCATCAACCAAGCTTTCAAAATAATTCATGGAGTTCTGTCTTTGGACAAACTGCAGCCAAGATGGAAATCCGGGTATACCACCATATCCCAGGGATATCCAGGTATATCATGTAAGTCAGCTTACAGAAAAGTACGTTTTCAGTTACAAAGGCTGAGAGAGAATCTTCAGCTTCTTCTTGGGTTTTTTCCCCAGGCCAGGAGCACATTTTTCTGTAAGTTAGCTGGTCAGGACTGAATTCAGAATACCTATCATAAAATTTGTTTCCTGATCATTCATCAGCTTATATTCCATCCTATGGCTCAACTTTTGCTGGCATTTAATATTACTCAAGAAGATGCTGTTTGTCACTTATTTATAAAAGTATTGCATTTTTAGGATAGCTTAAGATAGATGCTTGTTAGTGCAAAGACCCCTTTACAATTTTGTAATCTTTTTTGAGAAGTACAGGTTTGTTAAGAAAGTTTATCCTCTTCCATTGCCTGCTACCATCAAAAAAAAAATATCTTCTAGTATGTTAAGAGTATTGCTTAACTTTTAGATAAAGGGATTATTTGCAAGTAAATTATAATTCTCTGAAGACTCTATCCCCTAAAGATCCACAGTTATCTAGTCCTTTTTCATTGAGTGATCAAAAATGTGTTGACAGTTGAAGGATAAAGCACAGCATACAGTGCTGTCATTGCCTTGCTCCCTTGGGCCTCATGGGAGTGACTGAAAGCTCCAGAACTTTATAACAAGCTGCCGGCTTTAGCATGGGACTGCCTGTGGTCTATGGAGGGTACTTTTCTCAGAGCCTGCTGTTCACTTCAGGTAAGTTATTTCCTCCATTAGATTTCTTTAATGCAGAGATTTTTTTTTTTAAAAAAGAGATTGCTCAGGAATCATAAAACAATCACTACCAGCTATGCTATGTGCAGAGAAAGAAATAGATGCAATTGCTGTTGTTACTATCTGCTTCCAATAGGACTTTTTGTCATTGGTGGGAGAGATAAATATAAAATGCTAAAGGTGCTTTTGTTCCTCTTTCCTTGGATAGATCACTACAGGCTACAATTTAGAAGATGACCGGTGTGAATGTGTAGCGCTTCAAGATTTCAAGGCTGGAGAACAGGTAGCGTGAATGGTTATCTACATAATTGTTGTTTAATTAAGTTTTGTAGGCACTTGGTAATTCCATACAGCATTTTAATAGCAGAGTGGTTGTGGATTAAGCCCTGCTACTTTACAGTCTTATTGTGGTGAGCTAATTTTGTGGGAACATGCTGCCAAACTAAGTGCGCATATTTCAAAATAAATATTTTTCTGTCACTTGGTAGACCCCATCTTCAGAAGAGTTTTGATTCCTCATATGTTAGAGGACTAGTTGAAATATTTAATCACTGGTAACTGCACATATGTAGGCACTGAGTTTGGTATTCTGGATGAGGTTAATAAAAGGCCATATCAAAAGGACCAAAGGTAAATATATTTTAGATTTGGGGTATGACTTTGAATGCAATAGAAGATTGTAGAGTCTTTCTTAATGTTGTTGGTTTGTTTGTTAGTCTTCATTTAGCAAGAGGTTACATGCAGTATGGTGCCCAGTCATTTACCCATGTTGGCATTCCTATACTTTGTCAAAATGAGAAAAGACCTAAAAATGTACTTACTCCCTTTCACACAGACATGCATGTACACTCTCCTTCATCCTGAAGCAGAAAGTACCAAGGGGGAGTCTTGCAAAGATGCATGAAACAGTTCAGAATCCAGTATTTTGTTCAGAGCTGCTAAGAAACAAAAATGAGTGTTAAAACTTGTGATGGATTGAAGACAGCGGTTCCAGGAGTGTAGGAAATCTCCAGTGGGAGGGTGCCTGTGCTGTGTCAGCAGCCAGTCTAAACCCACAAGTATAGTAGCACTCTGTTTTTCCTACTCATTGTGCAACTGCAGCCAGCATGGCCACTTTGTCTATAAAACATCCTGAAATGTTTTGTAACTCAGTCTCTGAGTTACTACCTTTGCAGTATTGTTTTGCCAGTCTCACGCTTCATAGTCTTTTGATTTTTCTTATGTATTGTTGCTTTCTTTTTTTTAACAAAAATATGTCTGAAACTTTAAGTATGTCTTTCCAGAGGTATGTTTATCCTCATTGCTATGCTAAGTTTTACAGTGACTGTATATTTTTTGTGTTGTGCTTAGAATTTGTTATGGTAGTCAAATATTTGCTGGTTTTTCCAGTACTGGTATGATGAGTTAAAAGGGGTCCACAGTTTTTCCACAAGTGATCCAATTTATAATTTTCCACAGCTGGCAGTGGATATGTCACATAGCTGTTCTGGCTGCTCTCTGCAGTTCAGTTATAGAGGCTTCTTCTATTTGATTTTATTTTAGTAGTTTCATTTTGTCTGTTTTTTTTTATATTTTTGTGCAAACTTTAACTGTTATTGACATCGTTAAGGCACGATTATATAATTCTTCAGTCTTTTAATGCACCATGCAGATGTTATTTCTTACAGTTTCAGCAGGAAGAGGGAATGATCCCTGCTTTTACTATAGGAAGTAGTCCACAGAATCTGTTCAACGCTGGCCTTGAATAAAGCAACTTTCTCATACCATTTAATTGTCTTTTTTGTAAAACAGTCTTAAAGTGTAAGAGCATACTGTATAATCTGCACATGATATGTGACTTTTATTTTAATATGTGATGTATCTCGGTAGCTTTAAAACTGGTGAGAGTTAGCAACTCTTAACATACCTAGGTAGGTCACTTGTTCATTATAGGAATGTGTTACAGTACAATGTTTACTATAATGTAGTGTCAAACATAAGCATTTAGTGCTTGGGATAAATAGTTCTAATCTGAAATAGAAAACAAAGAAAGTAAATGCCTTTGGCACTGCTGAACCCATAAGAGAACATTGTGCCTTTCTTTGTAGCTAGAGAAGAGTAGAAGCTTACAGGTATCCAGAGCACTGCTGTACCCTAAGGTTAAGAAGGGAGTCCTGTAACTGTTGAAACTTTTTCTGATGGACAGTTTCATTATTAAACAAAAGGGGACAATATCCTCTTCATGCTGGAGAAGACAACTGCTACTCTGACCTCTTGCCCGCGTACTTCATGCAGCCTAGCCCCAAATTAAACACTTCTTGGTTATATTTAGGAAGTTCTATAATGTGGATTAAGTAACCTGTATCCTTTAGATGACAAGTTCAGAGTATAACACAAACTTAAGTACTGGCTGAACACAGATCAGATCTCTGTATGATATACTGTGGTATATCTGTGCCTTAAGGTGACATCAAAACAAAAGCAAAGTTGATTCCTCAGCAGTGGAGGTTACTCTTTTGGATGGGCATATGGAGAGGACAATTACCCCAGAAACACCATTTCTTTAATGGGCCTTCCTTGTCTCAGATTTTTTAGTCTTTAAAAGGCCTAAGATCATTGAATGCTTATTTCCATATATGTGTATTTTATGACTGAGAAAACAAAGCATTTTTATTTTGAAGTGTAGAGTAAGAACCTCTTCTTTCAAAGTCTCTGTTACATAGATATGTTTACATCTAAAGTTATGTATCTAGTTACATCTAGATATGTTACCTCTAAAGTACGTTGCCACTCTATATGCAGCATTTGAATGGATACCGGAAAACAAAGCATGTTTCTTTCTATAACCAAATATACCTTGTACTCAAGCTAGTAACTCTTTCAGGAAATAACTTTCAAATTATGTCAGTTTTGTGAGCTGATCTTAAGCTTTTTTTCCCTGTCCCTTCAACTTCTCTTTTCATCCTTCTAGATTTACATTTTTTATGGCACTCGGTCAAACGCTGAATTTGTGATCCACAGTGGTTTTTTCTTTGATAATAATTCACATGACAGAGTGAAAATAAAGCTTGGCGTGAGTAAAAGTGACAGGCTGTATGCTATGAAGGCAGAGGTCTTAGCTCGTGCTGGTATCCCAACGTAAGTAAAACACAATGCCATGGTTTTTTAAAACATTTCCAAAGTACATAGTGTCCAGTAGAGCACATATAAAGCTGTCTATGATAGTTTTCTTCTGTGTAATATTTCTTCTGTTTGTATAGCAAATTATAGTTATTGTAATAACATTTGCAGAAGTTCTCTGAGCTATATTATCATCTAATTTGGACAATATATAAAGGAAAAAGCCTTTGCTTTAATAACCATTTGAACAAAAACAGAGTAAGGATTAATTTAAAGCAATCTGTGGGTTTTCTTTCTTTCCTATCCCTTGCAGACATACTATGATGCTCAGTATGCGAACCACAGCCTTTTCCTTTAGTCTTTTCAGTCTAGAGGGTGCTGTTAGGAGCAGCAGACGTGAAACATTGCATTTTCATGACTTTATTATAAAAGCTGTATAAAAATAATTGTAAGTGTGAAGTTGTAGGGATAATTGTTCTTTTCAGACACAGGTTAGGGAAGCTTTTTTTCCAGTTAGAACTAGTATTGCCTAATTTTTTAAAAGTTACTTTTGTAGCAGTCCATTTGTTGTATACTTGTAAAGTCTTTTATGTTGAAATGAGTTCAAAGGTATGACAATAGATCTTACATTTACTGTTGTTGTTTGTTTCTTTTATTAGTTCTAGTGTTTTTGCCTTGCACTCCACTGAGCCTCCAATCTCTGCCCAGCTTTTGGCTTTCCTTAGAGTGTTTTGTATGAGTGAAGGTAAGATGTTTTATAAAGACACCTGAACCAAATGTTAATAAAGTTATGTTTAGGGGTTAGTTGTTTGTTTGCTGTTGGCTTTGTGGTGTTTGTTGTTTGTTTTTTTTTTTATAGTGCAGGAATGTGATGGGCATTTATATAAAACATTAAGCTGGAAGACTAGGGAAGTTGAGGAGTTGAGGTTAAAAAGGGATCTATAAACCAATGAGACACTCAGTCTTTTGCCTGCAGGAATATTTCAGTAGCATAGGCTAACATAGGCTATTCTGGAACTCCTAAAGCATGAGCTGATGTATTTTTTTATGGTTTGTTTGGTATTTCTTTTAATCTCCCAGCCTGTTGTGAATGATTGAGCTTTGGAGCTTGGTCTTTCATTCTTAGGTTTAACAGTGATTCACAGAACTAGATTATGCAAGACTTGGGGGTTTACATGCTTAAAGCTATCATTTTATCGTATTAGCCATGACTGTTAGAGTCACTTAGGTATGGTATTGGAATGTTCTGTACTGTAGGAGAAATATGAAAGAGGCATTTTGAAGATTAATATTTTAAGTATTTTTGTTAATTCATAAGCTAAAACTAAGTTATGTATTTGCAAACACTTTTTGTAGTGTTTCTCTTATGTTAGGAGCTTGGGGAGGAATATGTGTGCAATTAGAGAAATATTCACCTAATTTATGCATGTGAAACTTCTGGTTAAATGTTTATAATAGCTGCTTGCTGGTTAGATGCAGCTTGAGAGGTTATGGATGTGACAGTGTTTCATGGCAATGAATTTCCTTGCAGTTAGGGATGCTGTGCACATGATGTGGACCTTAATACCAGTAGGAATACTGAATTTGTTAGATTTTGCATGTAATCTATTTGCTGTCTTTAACAGAAACAACCTAACTTATTTGGTGTTATGCCTTCACTGTATCCTGTCATCCATCTTTTAGAACATAGTAAGAAACTGGAATAGGATAGTTCAGTTGGGAAGGACCTGCAACAGTCATCTAGTCCAACTGCCTGACCACTTCAGAGCAGTAAATTCAAGTAAGAAAGTTTTAGGATGCTGATGAGGGGTGAATTTTAGCTCAGAGGACAAAATGTGGCTAGTGGACAGTTTAATTGCATTTCTCTGATGTGAATAAGCTGAGCACAATCATATCTCTTAAAAACTGTAGAAGAAAATTGTTTGTTGAGAAACGACGTGCAAGTGGTCTGTGAAGTTTGTGATAGCTGCTTTGCAGGAGTGAAATTTGATAATTAAAAGATTAATGGAATTTGTGTAATGTCAAGGAGCTGCTAAGCATTTGCTGCTCTGTGTGAGGTTTATTTGATGGATGTCTTTTCTGACCAACTGTAGGGAGTTTCTGCTGCTGAAAAAGATTTACAAAACAATAGGGAAAAAAATTCCATTGCGATTTGCACACTCTATCCTATTCCTTTTATTATCAAAGTTCACTGAACTCTTTCAAGAATTGCTGTCTTTGGCTTATCAAACATTATGCAAGACATTATCTTGCTGTTAGAGAGTTATGCTGTGTTTGAGAGGCTGTGATACACAAAGTATCTTTATTTCCATGTTGAAAAGAAGGTCGGTCCATTTTCTGCTAACTTCAAGATTTCCAGTTATCTCTTCAAAGAGAACCCTAGAAATAACCGGCATCTCTGATAATTCTTACTTGAGGAGAGGTGTTTTTTTCTGTTAGCCACTCAAAGCTATACTATTAAAAATAAAGCTTTCTGCAGTTTGTCAACTGACGAATGATGAGATTATTTTTTAACAGATTGGTTTTATGCTTATTGCAGAAGAGCTGAAGGAACACTTGATAGGCGAGCGTGCCATTGACAAAATCTTCACTCTGGGGAACTCTGAGTTTCCCATTAGCTGGGACAATGAAGTTAAACTTTGGACATTCCTAGAAGCCAGAGCATCCCTTCTCTTGAAAACCTATAAAACAACTGTGGAGGTAAAATTATCATTATCATTACATGTAATTTAAATGTCTGAAATGTTCTGTGTTATGATTGCAGGAAAAGATATTTTGTCCCACATCTTGTCTTTCGGTCTGAATGTTAGCACGTAATTCATTCTGTCCTTTTTAAACTGTAGAAGCAGATTTGCATTATCTAAGGAAAATCAGATGGGATTGCAAAAAAGAAAATTTTGTTAATGTAATTTTGTTAATATATTTTTTTCTTTGATTCTCCAAATAGGGCTACCTGCTTTTTCTCTGCAAGTAAAATGAGGAATCAGTTTCAACTTGTCTATTTGTTAGGCTGCAGTTCTCCAGACTGCCAAGAAATGTGCTACTATTGCAAGCATATAAGTAAACCCAGATATTTCATATATTTGTGAAGTATCCCAACTTTGCTTGTTATACAGGCTGATCTGTGTGGAGAAATTCGGGGCTTCTTTATAAATTCTTGACAAATGTCACTGGGACTGCACACAGACCTCCTCATTCATACATATATCCATTGGCTCAGCCTGAAGAACTTAGTGTTACTTACTGTTAACTCAGAGAAAAGTTGAGGATTTTTTTTTTATTGTGTTGCTTCTTATTAGCAGTCTTGCTTTTTCTTTTCTAACAGGATGATAGGTCCTTCTTGGAGACCCATGACCTTACTACACATGCGATAATGGCCATCAAATTGCGCTTAGGTGAAAAAGAGATCTTGGAGAAAGCAGTGAAAAGTGCAGCTGCTAGCCGAGAGTATTATACCAAACAAATGGCAGAAGGAGCTCCACTTCCTAAATATGAAGAGAGCAATATTGCCTTGTTGGAGAACACTGTGGCAGACTCTAGACTCCCTATTGTGTTGAGAAACCTAGAAGATGTGGAAGAGCAAGAGGACTTAAAGATTGATGAAGCTATTAATGCTGAAGTCACAGAGAATGGGTTTGTAAATGGTGAAAACTCTTTATTTAATGGGACCAAATCAGAAAGTGAAAATCTAAATAAAGAGAAGAGCAACAGAGAGACTGAAGATGCCAAAGAATCTTCTTCAGAAAGTACTGATGAGGTTAAAGAATAGTTCTAACATTTTACTTTCTTGTGAAATTAAATTAGCTGAAGTTTATGAACAGTGCATTTATGTTGGTGTGTTCCTTTGTTAACATTTCTCTTTCTGCAGAGAAAAAATGGTTTTGCTGCTTTATACAAAAATGAATTTTTAAGTTATTTAAAAGATTTAGCATCCCTTTTTAATTAAGATTGCCATCTTGCTTTCAGGCAAAAACTGGGGAAAGAGGTGCCTTTGGAAGATTTTGCAGCCTTTTGTTGAACCAAATGTATTTTCTTCCTGGGGAAGAATTAAGCTCTTCTATCTGCTGTGCTTTTGTTGTTCTGTCACTCTGACTACCGAAATTAAAAGCTTGCTCTGCCTCCTGCCAAGAAAAGCAGAAGGCAGGACTGACTCGGTATTCAGCATGAAGGTGGGAAAGCAGTACAGCAGAAAGCTGGATAAGAGGATCAGAAACTTGGGAGACTGGAGGAAAACCTGTTTAAAATCAGGTATGCCAGTCCAGATAAAGGTAAGGTGGCAACCTTATGATTGGTAGTTTTAAATGTTGATGAGGATCCAAATTGTATACACTTCAAGTGATCTCTGAAGATTTCAGTTTACTTTGTTTCTTGTTTACTGTATAAAAATATATCATCTTTCTTCTTCAGTCAGAGTTAGGCTGCTACAATACAACATTCACCAACTTTTAAAGGCTGACTTCTTTTTATTTCCAGGTGGTACTTTTTATTTACAAGTTTGGCAGTTGCTACTAGAGAGTTTGAAAGCAGATAGGCCAAGCCATGGCTTTAAACTGCACTGTTCAAAGTGAGGTCACTTCCCAGCTGCTTCAGGTTTTCACAGCTAGCTAGAGATTTTCAAAGCTACACTTTTGACTAAACCATTACTACAAGGAAAATACGATTAATACTCCTATCTGCTACTCCTTCCTCTCTCTGTTGTTGGATGTAACATTGAATGTGACATGGTTACCTGATCTTACTCAACTTATCTTTTGGTTAAGATATTAATTGATGCTCTTTTCTTGAAGGAAGTGGCAGGCAGGCTAATACATTTTTGGCCCAAGTCCAGACCACAGCCAAGTCTGCAGTATGCTTTGCCATTTAGATTGCATCTCCATCTGATGCACATTTCTTGGAATACCTTCACAAGTTAAGCAGGTCTACTGTCTCGAGGAGTCTTGGTCACCCTCGTACTATGTTTTGATTTCTAGATGGAAACAATACAATCATAGCGCAGTGAAGTACCAGAACAAGGGTAATTCCAGGGCTTGGCTTTGAAATTACCGGGGTACTGGGAGAGAGGAAGGTGGAATATTTTTATTTTGTGGGTGGAGAGGACTATAAAGTGATTTAATTCTCAATATTAAGGACTTTGTCTTTTACCTTTGTGTCCTTAAGTTCAAGGTAATGCATAGAATGGACAAGCTTGGACAATTGTTTAAAGCTGTTGAAATTGTTAAAGGTTGATGTTGCAACCTGCTCATCCGAGATCAGTTGCAATAAAATGTGTCTTGGCATATTCATGGTTTTATTAGATTTTGCTTCTTTTATACTGCAACTTGGAAATGTGTTTTTGCATAAATCTTTGGTGCAATGCACATGATAAGTAGTGTCTTTCAGGTTGTCATAACAGTTTTGGTGTTCAGCTAGTATCAGTGCAGGGAAAATAGGACGAAAAATTAGTTTTCTAAAGAAGATTTCACTAAGAAGAATGGCACATTGCCATTGCACCTTGGATATTGCTTCACCACTAACAAGATGCTGGACCGGTATTTTTGTAACTATATGCTGCCTTTGGTAGAATGTTATGAATTATTGTCTTGACAGTTTAAATGTCATACAAAAGTCATTACATTGAGGTTTTTATTAGGACCAATGTTCCATTTCTGTTTCTGCCACTTACATTGCACAACATTGTACTAGATACTATGATGCAATTCTGAAACTAGCCTTCCCTGAAAACTGTAACTGTAATTCAGAATTTAAATGCTTTGATTCAACCTGATACACTGTATTTTGTTCCAGTATTTGCTGATATCTATGGCTTAGCAAAGCCTGTGGTCACCACAGGACAGAATGTGTGGGTTTTCTTGAATAAAATATAGTTCTACCATGTCTACTGTAGTTGAGTGTATTCCACAAACAAAACTCCTACCAGCTACCGCTATAGCTTTTGGGGTCTGTGGGGAGAGGAGTAACTGTGCAGGTACAGATAAAGATTCAAGGAGAAATAGCTGGGGGGAAAGAAAAAAGAGTGGGTCTAGTAAACAGAAAAGGAAAGTGGTCTGTTAAGCGCATGGTCAAATTCTTACTCTTCATCTGTTACTGTTATTTAGAAAAATATGTAGCACACAATAAAAATAGTGAGTAATGTAATTTTGCAATTTGCATTTTTCCTCCATGCATGTAATGGTTTCTCAGAATCACTAACCTAAAACTTAAGCTTTTGAAAACTGAGGTGGAAACAAAAAAAAATTGGCGCTGATGAGCCCTTATTACCATCTGTCATGAAAACAGACCTTTCAAAGCATTTTAAAGTTAACTTTCTTCATAATGTTTGGTTAAGAGGCTGTTCACACTAATCCCAGGCTAAATGCCAAATCTTGCTTCTGTTTAGCTAGCTATCTGAAGTATTCCTGTAAGAAAGACATCACTTGGATTTCTCGGACTGTTCTCCAGAAACAAAATAGGAGGGGAAAAAAAAAACCTTTTGAATTTTACATGAACCTACCTACTGATGAATCATTTCCCTAACAACCCATAACTCCTTTAGCTCTGTGCTGCAAGATGATGTCCATGCAGCCCTGTTGGTGAAGTCAAATATACAAAATGGAGCAACAACCTCCACTCTGAAAAAATGCTTTTAAAGTATGTAAATGCAACCTTAGCTCAAGTGCTGTAGCAAAGAAGAGCTGAGAGCCTTTTGGCTCTGGAGGTAAGATGGTTTAGGATCTTGGTTAAAATAAGTTGTGTTTTAGAATCTTGGCTAAACTAGGTATTCATAGAATCATAGAATAGTTAGGGTTGGAAAAGACCTTATGATCATCTAGTTCCAGCCCCCCCTGCCATGGGCAGGGGCACCTCCAACTAAGCCATGTTACCCAAGGCTCTGTCCAACCCGGCCTTGAGCACTGCCAGCGATGGAGCATTCACAACTTCCCTGGGCAACCCATTCCAGTGCATCACCACCCTTACAGTAAAAAATTTCTTCCTCATATCCAATCTAAACTTCCCCTGTTTAAGTTTGAACCTGTTACTCCTGGTCCATCACTGCAGTCCCCGATGAAGAGTCCCTCCGCAGCATCCCTATAGGCCTCCTTCATTGGACTTCATGAAAAGGCAGTATAAACAGAAAATCTATGCAGCTCAACAGTAGCTGCATTGTTGAGCCTATTTTGCCTTTAGAGAGGACTGATCATGATGGAGTCATGGAATTTCCATGTTTCAAAGGTACACTGGGAGATTTAGGTTGGACAAGATGTTGTTCTCCAGCTCACACGTTTAGAAACAGTATGTAGTATCTGCTGCTGCCACTTCTGTCACTCTTACTTTATCAAAAGGCATAGAATCATAGGATCATAGAATAGTTAGGGTTGGAAAGGATCTTAAGAGCATGTGAAGTAGTGAACATGAGCTGGCAGTGTGCAATTGCAGCGCAGAAAGCCAACCATATCCTGGGCTGCATCAAAAGGGGTGTCACCAGCAGGTCGAAGGAGGTGATCCTACCCCTCTACTCTGCTCTCGTGAGACCTCACTTGGAGTATTGTGTGCAGTTCTGGTGTCCTCAACATAAAAAGGACA
>JAOEHY010047995.1:0-29599 GCA_025447955.1 Psilopsiagon aurifrons | reverse complement strand
CCGGCCAAGCTTCAGTGCTCGGATGATGGACTCAAAGGACTCTGTGGTGGGAGTGCAAAGAGCGAGAGCAATGCAGGGGGCAGGGTACCCTTCAAGATAACTGCCCCCAGTTTATATAGTGGGCATGACATGCTCTGGTACGGAATACCTCTTTGGTTAGTTTGGGTCAGGTGTCCTGTCTCTGCTTCCTCCCGGCTTCCCCTCCTCCCTGACAGAGCATGAGAGTCAGAAAGTCCTTGATCAGACTAAACATTACTGAGCAGCAACTGAAAACATCGGTGTTATCAGCGTTGTTCCCAGGCTGAAAGTCAAAAACACAGCGCTGCACCAGCTACTAAGAAGGAGAAAAATAGCTGCTACTGCTGAACCCAGGACACTGGAGTTGCTAAATTCTATGGGACTTGGCTTTTGCAAGGATCAACTAATGTTGAAAGAGCAAACTGTACTGTTTTCCAGGGGTACTTTGCTTTTTTGAGTTAAGAAAAAAAAAAAAACAACCAAGCAAACCCCAACCCCTGCTCTGGGCTAGAAACTTATACCCCTTAATTCATCCAGTCTTTTGTCACCGAGGAGACCTGTGCATGTAGATTACCTTGGGGCAGTGAGGTATGAAGATTCCTTCTGTCACATGCCCCTTTGCAAAATTATGGAAGGAAATCCATCATTAGAGAAATGCATCAAAAAGTTCTGTATAAAAGAATCAAGTGGGACAGATGGTCTGAGCCTGGAACATACGGATTTTGTCAGGCAACAGAAGAAAATATATAAGATCATGCTCTGGAAAAGTACATGTAACCTCTGTGTGAAATCGAAGAAAGAAAGAAGGTGGCAGAGAGTTTCAAAACTTAACATTTTTTCTTTGACAGTGATATAGGCAAAAGTGGAGGAGAAAATATTTGGTCCTCAAACTTTGTAACCTCCCACAAAATGCTGATGCCAGGAAAAACAGGTGGTAGTCAGGTCTCTTCGGAAATGATAGTTATTCCGCTCTTGCCAGTTCTCTGGTGTGTGCAAAATATATGGTATAAGTCGCTATTGGAATACAAGTCATTAATTAATAACATTTCACTGCTCAAGGATCAGGTGGGTGAGAGTGCCAGTCAGGCAGGTGCCTCTAAGAAATCTGCTTGCAGAGGAGGAGAATTGGCTCAGCAAGAGATCACTCTCCCTCACCTCTACCTGCAACATAGGCATCTATCATTACAAGTAATCAAGCCTCAAAGTATTTGTCATCCCTAGGGCATGAAGCTGTTTGAAGTCCAGAGTATAAAGACAACATCAGTGAAAGAACAAAAAGATCAGTCAAGTGAAAGGAAAAAAAATATTTGGGAAAAATAGCAGGGAAAATCAGATAGTAGAATAACAGAAAAAATCTAATTAAATCCTTAACTGTAATTAAATTCAGTATGAAGTGACAAACAGCACTTGCAGAATGATTTTTGATGTTGATGCATTTACTATTTAACTTCCCTGTTTTTTCTTTGTGAGTACCATGCTAGTACTTTTTTGGCTAGTTTGGAGCAAGAGTTACACCCAGCAGCATAAATAACATGCCCATTTTGCTCCAAGCTTTTTAGTGGGTGCAACTCTATAGATGTTTTGAAATCAGGGCTTTTCAGGAAACCAGGGAATGCCCTTTGCCAAAGCAGAGGCCCAAACACCATTCTTTCCCAGTCACATATTTATGTGTGAAACTTTTAGATTCATATTTATTATATTGCATGATGCATGTGGCTGTGCTAAACTTACTGCAATATTCTTGCGATATGTGGTTACCAAGGATTTGTCTTTGGACATGCTGTTAGAGAGGCTGACTGTTCTGAGCGTGTGTTATCCTTCTAACTGGTGGTGTAAAGGTAACCTTTACCACATCTGTGCCAAAATGGGTGGTGTGTTCAATGAGAAACCTATTTCTCTGACAGTATGTGTTATCAAAGGCGATACATGTTGCTCCTGGAAGAGTCAGTTACATATTGCCATCTGTGGTTTCATATCTCTTCTCATCTCTTCTATATATCCCATGGTCATTTTATTTATGAAGGGTCCATCTTGTTTAAAAACTTTCAACAATATTGTTGTTGTGCACAAAAAGCTAAGATTGAAAGTGAGCTTCAAAACCATTTGCACCACACCTGCCTTGTGGGCATGGCTAGAGCCTTGCTGGAGAGGTGTGCTGATGGGAGAGTGATTCAGGAGCCATGTCCTAGTCAGACAGTTATCCTTCCCTCCGAAAGGATGCTGCAATAACAGTGTGTAAGCTCTGTTATTTAATACATGAGCCTTGTGAACTGAACTGAGAGCTTATTTTGCAAAAACAAAACAGCCATGAGGTTAGCAGATTCACTGCTGAGCAGATTTCCCTGCAGCCTCTCCAACCAGATGCCAACAACCCAAGTATCCAGGTTGGAAAACTGCTGAACTTCTCATTCTCCAAAGAGAAATGCTGTTTGTGCCAGGTTTCTCTTCACTCCCCAAAACTTCCAAAGAAGTTTTAGTTCACAGAAAGCAAGTTGTTATTCCTCAGTGTCTTTTTTGTTTTTTGGTTATTCTGACTTGCCGAGGAGAATTTCTATCCTTCCACTGAGTTCCTCAGGGAGGAAGTGGAAGTAGACTGAGAAGCTAAAGGTTTCCATAAGAAGCTCTCCTCAAAAGCTCTTTGAAAACAGTGTGAAAATGTAGGGCCTCTGGGGCTGGGTCGCAGCAGGTTCGTCCCCTCTTAATTCTTATCAGACTTGCAAAAACAACATGGAAAGATGCTGCATATCTGCACAAAGGACACAAAATATGAAACAAGCCTCCAAAGGGACAGCAGCTGCATAATTTGTTTCTTCAAGCAAGATTAACTCAGTTGAAGATATCCAAAAGGTTATTCCATGCCTGTGGAAGAAAGATCTTGGGCAGCAAGTTTTCTCAATTCTTGGCTTCTAAACACCAGATAAATCCTTTCTTCTGGGTTGCCGAGAGCAAAGACAGGCATGCAGTGGCGACATGTTACCCAGGAGAATCTTCCCATGTAATTGTTCTTGTTTCTACAGGAGTAGAAAAAAATGGCCCACACCTAAACCAGGAGCTCTCTTCTTCCCTGGTGGTGTACTCAGCCTGACACTGGCTCCTGTATTAAGTGGTTTTACTATTCTTATCTTACTCGATTTTGTAAAAAGCAATAGACTTGTTCGGTTTAATTAGGAGCGGTTACTGCCAAGACTGGTTTTAACCTGATCTTCAAGGACTTTTTATTTTCATTATGCTTTTATTAATAGATTTTTGCTTTGCAGCCAAGCCTATTGTATGCTACTTGTATTGATAAACTTTCAATTCTATATATTTTTTTTAAATTGGATCTCAATCTTGTCTTAAAAGGTAAAATAGTCCTTTAAATAACACATTACCTTAATTAAGCTTGCATCCTATTTTTCTACAGGATAAAAGAGATCTCATGGCTGTTGAGATCCAATACTAGCCTTTTATGTTTCCTACAGAGAATGCAGTACTGCCAACATAATACTGTGCCTATGTCTATTAACAACTCCTTCTGATTTAAAAAGCATACAGTTGTGTCAATAGTATACCCTATGAAAAAAGGATTCTGATTTTTTTTTAAGTCTGAGAATCAGACTGTGACCCCCCACATACTCAAGTCACAGATCATCAGCCAAGTTGTATCACATTTCATATGTTTGAAAGTAGCTGAGGCAGAGAAATATAGAGGTTACAGAGTATTGTCCCAGAGTAATGCTGGAATTAAATCATTAAATTAAAGCTTAATATTAAAGTACTTGGCTATGACCCAAAACCTTTGCTAATGCACAAATAAACTGGATGATAATAAAGTCTGTGGTTTCAAGGATGAGTTGTTTCAGGTGGAGTTAGAAGGTGGAATGGATGATGCAGACAAGAACCAAGATTAGGGATGAACAGTGTTAAGAGTGGAGATGTCTGAACTGGGACCGAGATTCTTTAAGCAGACAGTGGTTCTGTATCAGCAGCATGGTCAAGATGGTCGGGCAGCAGTGCTGTAGTTGGATACAGCCATGGTTAGTGATGGTGACTGCAAGAGAGGGTTAGAATGACACCTAGAATTTTGCCCAGTTTTGATGCTGGATATTACTATGGTGAGTTTAAGGAGATGGTTGGAGATGGTTGTTGCACTGCAAGTCTTTGAGTACAACCTCATGGGGCTAAGATAGGCAGAATGGAGTTAGAAAAATATTTGTTTCATGAGAAACAATTTCATGAACATGCAGAAATTAATTTCCCTTCATTTTATTCAGTGTTACACAGAAATTAAAATGATGGCAAATACTCAAGAAATATAAGCTTGTTATGATGAACAGATGGCAGCTCAGTGAAAATTTGTATGAAGATCACCAGTCCTTTTGTTTACAACACATACATGTCCCGTTTTGTTTTTAATTATATCGTTGTTTTTCCACCCAGGCTATTCACTTAAAAAACCAACAAAAACAAACCCCACCACCACTGTGCTTATGTCAGCAAAGCTAATAAGCAACTGTGTAAGCAAATGCTCATGGGTATTGAGAACTTTCTGATAGATGTGGTATCTGCCTGTGTTGTACGGACCCATCTTGATGACCCTTATGAAGTCAAGGGAAGCAAAAAAAAAATCATCCTCAGTAGCTGTCTGGCCAGGAGCTCAGTGTTTTTCTGCATATTTTTATGTTATGCTTTGTTAAATCCATTTAAGAGTCTTACATTTATGAGTCTGAAATATACAAGGAGAGGAAAAAACAAATCCTTTCTGCGTTGTCAAAGGTTGTATATTTAAGACAGGTTTTAACCAGTTTCTAGCCCTTTTATTGTCTGGTATACTTTATACTGTAAATGGCAACATTTAATTACAGGTAATAAACACAGAAGCAGCTAATAGGATTATCAACACCATATTTCAGTGCCTTTTGCTCTCTGGTAGAAAAACGAAAGGTGCAATGTGTTACTATGGCCTCAGCAGAGAGCCACGGTAAATGTACAAATAACCACAGGAGTATCTGAAGGATGCATATATGAAAAGAAGATCTATTTATTCATCTCGAGCCTCATTTGTAAGAAACTCCTGCAGCTTCCCATGGCTGCAACACCCTCTAGTGACATGCCCGGCAGCAGCGGCTGGGGAACACGGTTGAGCTTTGGGGTCTGGTGCTTACACGTGGGACACAGGAGCATGAGGCGCCCTGGGGCTGCTGTCCGGCAAAAGAGCTGGCACAGCTGTCAGCAGGGAGCGGGTGCTGGAGGGGGCTGAGTGCTGCCCTGCACCTCTTGCACCAGGGACTGAGCCGAGTTTGAAGTCTGAAAAATTAAGCTGAGAAGATAATGCCATCAGCCTGCCAAAACTTGCAGTGAGTTTGGGAATAATTCAGGTGAAAACCCTAGTTTCCAGAACCTCAACTTTCCTCTCTTTATGTTTGGTGGGTTTTTTTTGTTTGTGGGATTTTTTTGTTTTTGTTTTTGTTTTTTTTTTGTTTGTTTGTTTGTTTGTTTTGGGATTTTTTTTGTGTGGTTTTGTTTGTTTGGTTGTTTTTTTTCTTATATAGTGTTCAGTTCAGAAAAATAGTTTCAATCATCTGGTACATTTCTAACCTTGTTCAGTGATTTATATTAAACCCCTGAGCTGTTGCAGTCTAGAAATGCCCAAATTATAATAGACTTGTCAGGTTTTAATACTGTTCAGTCAGTGTTAAGCAAGGTGTCACAACCTACTTGTACATAAAAAAAACCCAAGGCAAATATGACTAGTTATGTTTGGCTTTAACGAACATCCTTACCAAAACAAAAATTTGAAGTCGCCAGCGTACCTATGATGATAAATTACTTGTGGTATGTTATATATTACTTATATTAAAATAATTTAATGTTTCAGAAAAGCACTCAGAGCCTGCAAAGTTTTCAGACTTTATACTGTCAGCATTACTGTCAGCAGTATATACATGGTACCTTGTGCGTACATAATATTTCACACTGAGCTTCTGCTTCATTCAGTGAACACAGGGACAGAGCCTGTAAAATTAACGGCTACTTACTCTGATCTGTGTCTCCAGGACTTGCGTTGGTTGCAATCTAACTCCAAGTGCGAAACTGTTTGGTTTTCATCATCTTTCTGACTTCTTTTCGGGAATTTGGGGTAGTACATTGTTGAGGAAAGGTGTGGTAAGTAGGGGAGATGCCTTATTACTCCTTTCTGCAATTCAGAAACTGAGACACAGTATTTTGACATCAGTGTCAAAAATAGACTGTAATTCATATTGCCAGTATAGAAAGTCCATGACATGATTTTTTTTCAGACTACTTAGCATTTCCCAGGGCTGTGGGAATAATTTTAGTCTGCTCAGTTGTTCTGTTCTTCTGAAATATGACCTCAGAGATCAAGCTGCAAACACATAATATAGAATATGTGATTGGAGGCAATCTTTCAAAACTTAGTTTCAGTCATTTACTTGTCATCACACAGTTAATCTGTGTTCCTTCAGCTGCCTTCCTCACAGAAGCAAACTTCCTCCTCCTAAAATCCTCTGCCTCATCCTCTTCATTTGTGCTAACTTCATAAATACATCAGTGAAATGGTCTAGATACTTTAGACTTTCAGTACACAGCCTGAGATGAGTTTTATAGCTCCTTTACTTGTGTGCTTGAAGAATTGGAGGAAAACAAAGACCACAGAATGTCATTACAGACGTTGTGTGTCTAGCACAGCTGGGCTGAAAGCCCTGAATCTGACTTTCCTATATTCTAAGGTTATAAGATTGAAACCTTCTTTGTGTTACCGCTTTAAATAACACTATGTGTAGCCTCTATCCTCTGTGTATGTAATGTAAATTCTCAGGGTTTTAGGAAAAAAGCAAGATGAGAAAAGATATTGTGCAAAATCAGCTGTTTGCTTTGTTCTCCCAACCTCAGCTCTTCATTTCTCTTTACTTCTCCATGCCTGGACCATGCCAAAGGTAAGTTTAAGCAGAAACATTGCCTTTCAGAAGAAATCTTTCGTGCATGAATGGAAGACAGGGCTAGATGGACAGAACTTTTTTTAAAATATTAGGTTTAAGATATCATTAAATTTGAGAAGTTATCAGCCTAATAACACTATATTTCTATTTTAGTTCATTTCTACTGCATAGGAAGTTTAAATTATATGTCTTGTTTTGTTATTTTGGTTTTTGATCTTTTTTTTTTCTTAATAGTTATCTTCAATTCGGAAAAAAGATCCATTAGTAAATACTCAAGGCTTATTCTGTGCTGCCTTGTGCTGTGCTCTGGTGGGAGATACTTGGTTTCCTCAAAAGCACTGTGCAATACCTTCATATTCATGGGGTAAAGACCAGGCTCTTTTTGCCATTGCTTTCTCAGGATAGTCTGGGTTGTCTTATTAAGGACTTTGGGTTTGTTCTTAGCCATCGTGGCCAACCTTATGCATTTCTAGAATCTTTGGGTTTGTTCAATCACATGCTACTTGTCTTTGACAGTGATTAAACAACTTTACATTAGACTAGCTGCACGTCCAGTGTAGGGATAAATTTCTGCTTTACCTCTATATACTCTCTTAATTATCAGGCTATTTGAGATGTAGGACAAATTTATCAAGCTGAAGACAAGGATTTTCTTTTATCCATTTTGCAGATACCTGCCATGAGATGACTTCAAGATGAGATGACTTTAAGATGAGATGACTTCAAGATGACTTTATGGATCACTCATAAAGCTTACTTGTGGTCCATGCTCATGGCAGGGAGGTTGGAACTACACAGTCTTATTAAGGTCCTTTCCAACTCTAACTGTTCTATGATTCTATGATTCTGTATGTTTAATGCCCTTTTGGGAAAAAGAAAAAACCAAAACAAAACCAAGTTGGTCTGTATGTTGCAATATCCCTTAAACTTCTCACAGCTTGTGAAAAAAGGTTTGGTTGTGAACATTAATGACATAAAACTGACTTTTTGTGTCAGTGAGTTTCAGTGGAGAATGGGAGCTCTACGGTTTACTTCTGCAGGGCAAGCCACCCATAGGGGAACCAACAGAAAGCATTCTTTGTCAAAGAACCATCTTCCATTGCAGCCCAGCCAGTTACGAGATCTAATCACTTCCTGCAGAGAAAACTTGAAATGACCCTCAGACTTTTTGGACTGCCAAGCCGCTGTTGTTTTCAGTGTCAGATTGAGAAAACTGGAGCTTTGGTAAAGTTCTCTCTTATTAAAGTGCTGGTTTTCAGTCAGAGGCATGAACACTTGACCTCCTTTATTCTCTTGCTTTGGTGGACTTGTGTGAAGCCATCGCATGTAGTTTTGTAAGAGCAATCCAACTAGGAGACATCTATCAAAAATACCCGTAAATTCTATTAAAAGGTTGTTTAGCTTTATTTCTCCATAACAGCTACCATCATACTCCAAGCCTGCTGCAGTTCTAAATAAACTGTTTTCTCAATATGTGTAAACTCTGGTGTCTTTTTGCCCATCTGCCTTTGCAGACCTTTACATTTCTGTCTCTGATGCTGTAGCATGACAGCATTAGGTTTAAGCTAAGACTATGAAAAAGCTTCTGCTCAGTCAGTCAAACACAACAAGTAATTTTTTTGTGCCCAAGTATTCAGCATGACTCAAAAAATCCAGTTCAGACCAACTTTTTAAATTTCACTGTGGTCTTGCATATTTCTTCCCAAATGGCAGTCTAGCAGCTCAGGTTATGCAGATTGGGGTTCAGTGAGGAACTGCTGCAAACCTTTCACCCCTGACAGCAGCTCAGCTGTGGGAGCCTGAGTCTCTCGCAGTTGTAGCCAGCCACTGTAGTCTGGTCTCAGTCTCCTGGCCTGAAGGGGAAGGTGACAGCCAACTGCAGACAATACAAACTGTCTTGCAACACTCCTGAAATTACTGTTGCAGTTGGAGGCTTGAGGAATACTGTTCTAGGTTAACTGAAAGAGGAAAGAGTCCTCAAATTTGATAATATATCCCTGGTTCCACCTCAGCTGCTTAAAATATTTGGATGTAACGTTTATTAGCAGAGAAATAAGATATAATGATCTGCATTTCTTAAGATTTAATTAAAAGAAAAAGAAGAAAAGAAAATTGTTTTCCAGTCTGGCGTGAGGGCTGTGGGTTTAAGTGTGATCTTTTAATATTTCTGGCATTTGCAAAGAGCCATACTAACAGCTGGCTGGGTTAAGCTGTATATCTGTAGTGGTATTGCTGAAGGTGGGTAGATGAAACCATCTTGTTAGAAAAGTGCTTAATCCGCTACAGCCTTTCTGATGAATTGAAAGAAATTATATGAAGAGGCACTGGATAATGACAAAATAGGTACAGTAAGGCATATGTTGGAGCTGGTGTAATGATACAAATCTCTACTGGTGTAATAATGCCAGTAAAGCATTAAGTATAGAGTGGGCCTAAAAATACTGCTGACTTGAAAGATAATGCATTGAAACAGTGTTGAAGGTTTATTACAGTATGAAGTGAAAGCTTAGTATCTGACAATATCCTATGAAATAATACTAAGTGGTGTAGCTCTCTTATGGCTGTGGGGATTTCAACTCTGGTTTTCTGTGGAAATTTAGAGCCCAACAAATAGCGAAGCAAGAGAAGTTTCTGAATTGATAAATATTGGATCAGATTCTGAGGAGACAGTTAGGATTAACTGACAGGAAAGCACAACATTTTGTTCTAAACTACACCAACACAAGTTTTCTGGCACTTCTAGCAGTAGTGTGCAGTAGTGATGGGTAGTGTTTTACTGATGTTGCTGTCTGGCTGTTGGCATGTATCCTTACTTGTATAGCCACTCCCATATAAATAACTTCTAGATGATACTAATGCATCTTTTTTATCCTGTGAAAACTGCAGAATGACAAAGAAGACACAATTTATTTTCATAAATACACTTTTTGCTGTAGAAATGTGAAGTTATGAAAAGCCTCAATTTCTTTACCAGTCACAAGTAGTAAATAGCTTATCTGTATCACATTATAGCCATTTAACAAATATTCCCGAACCAGCAGCAACATTTAGCTTTGTGAAATAGTTTTTTTCTGGATATAAATCAAGGAGAGCAGAATATGCATATCTTGGCCCTTGTGGATACATGTGATAGAGTCATAGCAGGTGATTTGAATTAAGATGGAGCATGTGTATAATGAATATCACATGGACAGGGATATTTATATACATTTCCTCCCAAACTCCCCTTTTCTCTCCCTCCCAAATGCTGCTTATTATGGCTTTTTCTCACTGATAAGTAAATTTTAAGGTTATGCTGCAGTTTTCTCAATACTGGATGAATGTGTGTAATATAGCTCTCATAAAATGTTAGTACGCAGATGGGACTGAGAAAACTTTTCTCAGTTTATGAAGCCATCATTAGTAATATCTACCACTTATGAATAATAAAAGAAAATGGCCTTTGGCAAATTTTAGAGTTTTGTTTTGCTTTCTGTGGAAATCCTTGAAGAAAACAAAAGCTCAGAAATTAGATGTTCAATACTTGTGATTCACAATTTCCTCAGGTGCAGTCACATACAGCCTCCAAGATTCACATGGGTGTTACCTTTTGCACATGCAGCAAGTCCTTTTGTTGTCTCTTTTTTCTTTGCCACTGCTCTTATATTAAGGGTTAAACCTCTGTTGCAGTCAGTTCTCATCCTGTTTTATTAAGGAGCAGAAAAAAATGAGCTTGGGTACTACTTTCTTTTTATTTGTTCTGATTAATGCACCATATATACTTGTCTATCTTTGTGACTGCAAATGAAAGGAGATTGTAAATAAACAGCTAGTAAACACAATCTGGGATAAAGGTTGACCAGAGGAAGAAAAGTAAATTATAGAAATCTATGTTTTCACTTGATTAAGAAATAAATGGAGGTGAAGGGAAACTGTTAGCCTTATAACTGGAGCTGTAAACAAATGGGAAAACCTGGCCGATTCTGGGCTTTCAGTGCCTCAGAGAGCTGCTAGGAGGCTGTTTTGAGTGTAAATCGCATTGTCCTGTACAAAACAGATATGCAGGTTGGGAGGCAGAGAGGAAGGAGAGCAAGTTCTTGGAGTGCTGTCACTGATAAGCTCCCACTGCTTGGTTTTGGGGAGCCTGCTCTGATCTGTGCAGGAGATTGTGCTTGTGGAAGCATGGTTCACAGCTATCTGCCAGGAGTTCAAAGCAGATGAGCCTGGCAAAATGGAATTAAAGTAACTGGAAGAATAGCAGAAATTTGGTGTTATTTATGAATCCACATGTGACAAAGAGCTTCTCAGCTCCAAAATAGTTCCTGAGCAATCAGAACTGAAGGAGTTACGAGATGTCAGTGGAAGCATTTTTTTGGTGTGTGAATCCTGCTTCGCTTTGCCATGCCTGTGGTGCTGCAATCTGTGTGGGGTTGCCTGGGACCATTTTGAATTTGTGAGAAATTCAGCGGTATTGGCAAGGAGGAAAAAAAAAATCTACTCTGTCTCATCCAGAAGTACCAATGGTAATACCATGGAACCTGTCACAGTCAATGAAAAATTACAACAGGGATATATTGACTGGTGCTATGTGATGAAGGATTCAGTAAATGAATAACTTGGAACTTGTGAAGGCTGTGGAGAAAACATCGTTGGGTGTCAAACACTAAGCATTAATGTTTCAGTAGGAAGGAAAATGAGAACGTGACTGAAGTTTGCATCATTATTCGCTGATAATTCTCAAGAACTGGAAAATGATGAAAGGGAAATTTACAAAGATTGCAAAGATGCATTGTTGCCTTACACATAAGAGAACCAGGAATTTCCTGCAGACTTTGGAGATTTAAGCAAGTGGTATTTGATCCAAAGTCTTCAGTTTTTGAAAGGAAAATGAAATATATGCCTCAGTCTGTCTTTGACAGTGCACAGAGTTGTTTTTGTTCATGTTTTGTTTTACAGGGTTAGTCTCTATCAGACATCTGTTGCTGGATAGATTAATAACATACAGTATTTATTTCTCGGCATGGCTTTGCAAACTTCTCAGTGAAAGAAAAAATGTCAGTGAGTACAAATTCATGCAGTATTTCAAGTAAGAAATACAAAGTTCATTAATCAAACAGTATATTAAAAATTTCTTTCACTTGTAGCAACAAAGAGCAAGAGTGAAAATTGTATATATTTCTAAAAAAAATAGTATACTTATGTCTATAAGTATATACTTATTGTTATGTTCTGCTTCCAATTTATTGGGTATTATGGTGGAAACTGTGAGAAGACCAGTCATAACTCTGCAGAGTCAAGGATCTGTACCTAGCTTTAAGCATGTAAGTAATATGACTGACTCAAGTAGGCTTAAATAGAGGTTTGAAATTGTGTTGCAAATTTTTATTATAGCTGGGGCCTTATTTTCTTGCTAATTCACAAGCTTATCAAATTCAAGCTTTCATCTGATTTGATTACATTAGTAAGAAGTGAAATGAGTGCTGTCAGTGTGTAAGGTAGGAGGAGAGAGAGGTTAAAAATAAGGCATTTGAGACATGTCTGCAGTCAGTGCTCTGACTGAAAATTCAGACTAATTTGAAATGTGCAGCATGTCACTATTACCTTCTGATTTATGACTTTCAGGACCAGGTTTTAGTCAGTTTTATCTAATAGTAGTTTTTGAGATCCTATTAATTGAATACAAACAGATAAAATACATACCACAGGTGGGGTTTTTTTGCAAATTTGGGATGCTTACTGCTGAAATCTATCTTATAATGTAAAATACAATGTTAATGTCATTTTTTTTCCTATAAAAGGAGAAAAGGAAACATTTCTGCATAGTTGTGTGTGATTTCTAGCAAAAAGATCCAATATAAATAAAACAAAACATACTAACATCTATAATGACTGATGATGCAAAAATTCAGACATATATGTGTTTACATGGACAGGTACAGGCAAACCTCAGCAATTTATTCCAAGTTGGTTAGACATTGCACAGTTCCAGTCTGAAAACCATATACAAATATAAATGGGCTGAATTAAATCCTTATTAGCCCAGGAACAATAATGTGCTCATATGAACAAAATATTTGCACATGAGATTTGAAGAGAGTAGGCATGTTGGGCCACCTATGTAAATCATCCTTAAAATTTCTAATCAGGAATGATAAAAGAATGGGATTAAAAACATTAGTATTGAGCTTTTGTGGCTTGTAAAACTGGAGTTCTTGAATGACAGCACAATAGTCAGCAAAGAGTAAATGTTTGGTTCCTGAAAGAGTAATGGACATATTTTTTTCTCACCTGAACTTGCAGTGTTACACTCTAAGTCGTACTCATGTCTAAGTGTGTTCTTGACTGTTGATCCATTAGGAACCTGAAGAGAATTCTACCATCAGCTAAAACAAAGGAGCTAACTGTGTTCACGAGAGAGCTAGAGCTAATTGTATTGCTTGATCATTATTCCTTCCACATAGAGAAAGGTGCAGAGTACCACAACTTCTTATGTCAGGATTTCCTGTAAACCACCTTCTTTATTCTGATACAAATGATTTGTAGTAAACCAAAATTATTTTCAAGAAGGGCTACTCACAGTGTTTCTAGTCAGTCTTTAATCAGCTTTAGTTTTTGTATGTCTTGATATAAATTTTCAGTACTGAGATTTATATACTAAAGGTACCAAGATTCTTGTATAATGAATTCCCATGTTCTTTAAAACTGCTAATCAATGATGATACATTTTCAAAATTACTTTCTATAACATATGTTGTATGCTGTTTGCTTAGGAGATTCTTGAGATTTATTTGAAACATAATTTTCAGATTTCACTAACTTCAAATGTTAGGTTGCCTTCAGAGAGAGTTTTTTGTTACCCCACTTGCACTGCAGTTGTGCACTGCACAGAAATATCTTGAAGATCTTATGTCTTATTTGTGTATAAACATGCGCAGAAGCCAGGGGATATTATACCTGGCTTTGATAAATTCTTTTCAAATTGAAAAGTGGTGGAAAGGACATAAAATTATTGCTTACTATATTAATTTCTAGTGCAGATAGTAGGAAGCAAGTCTTCCTAGAACCCACATTGTTTTGTTGCCATAATAATATTTTAACGACATTCCTCTGAAATGTTAAACCGAAGCTGAATGCTCTATTGACACATTAGTGTTTAATTTCAGTTCAATTTTAAATTGCAAACCACAGTTTGATATAAATCCATTCTTCTATGTATTTATTGAATAGATTAGTTACTTTATGCAAGCATGAGCAAATATATACACGTATGTATAAATATAGAAATATAGACTAAAATAAAAATTAATGTAAGGTAAAGGAATGTACTGGGAAGAATACTGAGTAGCCACAGATTCAGGACTGCAATGATGGGATGTATTTCACACGTCCCATGGCTTTCCAGTCCCGTGTTTAGAGCAGGGGTACAATCACCCCGTTGAAAATTCTTCTTCATAAAGAATAACAGGTTTCTTTTCAGGATCTTCTAATATTTTGAGTAACAATGGCAATGTACTTTGAACAGCAATGCTGATGAAATATATTCTGAAGCTAAGCTGATTCAACTCTCAGGAAGAAAAAAAATAAATCTATTATCTCATTAAAAATAGGATGTCAAAGAGAGTATAATAAGCATAGCTACCATGTAACATCAGTGTTACATCAGCATAGAGTGCAGTTCTGGAGGTAGAGAAATACACATTATGGGAATACGAGTTACCTGTATATGTATTTCTTAATCTCTTACTGAGAAACTATCCCATATTTCCTAGCAATTCTAAAATTCTACTACGAAATATAATGTGTAAGTCACACTGTCTGACCATGTCAGAAAAATAGCTTCTCATATACCATAAAGGCATCTGAGTTTTAATACGGAAACTTTTTTTCACCTTGTATGTCAACAGTCTTCCTGTTAATGAAATTTATCATTATGGTGCATCATTTTGATGATTCTTACTTAGTTGAAAAGCAATTTTCTTTGATGACCCATATTATTTATTCAAAATGGAAAAGAAAGAAAACAACTATTTTGGGAAGCAAGTAGTTTTCCAAGAAACTGAGCATAAGGGATTCATTTACATTAGCAAAACAAATCCTCTTTTGAAAAAGAAACAAAAGTAACTGCGTAATTTTCCAAAGCAATGCTACTAAATTTAGATCTGGTCTCAGGGTATATTCTGAAGATTTTCAAATTTCAGAAGCTTTCAAACCCAGGACTTTTATCATTAAGGTGACAGATGCACTTTGATAAAGTTCCTCTGAACTATACTGAAGCTTTGCAGTGCTCTCAACTCTTCTGCAGATGGGTTTCCAGTCTCCTGTGGTGCGATAGCCAGCACAACCAGACCTTCCAAGGATGCCGTCAGGGAGTGACTGGTACAGCTCAAATCCCTTCTGCAGAGAGCCAGTGGTTTTGCTATTAATTAGAAGAAAATCAGCACTGCAGTATTACTTTGTACATTACCCAGCTCTAATGAAAGTAGAGTAGGCAACAGGATCACTCTACTGGCTTAATAAAAGATATTAACTGAAGAAAATGACCCTGCAGGATATACTAATTCTCAGTCACTGTTTCATGCTGCCAGTTTCTTTTCCTCACACTTTCCGTATGATTAGATAGCTTCTGCAACATATGCTGGAGATAACTGATAGAATTATTTTGGACCATTTAAAAACAGTAGGTTTTTAATCTTAGCCTATGAACAAAGACTTCAATGTGTAAAGCTAGTGAACCTGAACTACACAGTACTAAAATCAGCATATGCTACTTTGAAATGCATCTCATGATTTCAGGGACTTGAATCCTGCATTCAAGGTTGGAAACACTGGAGATCCCATAACCTTTCTTCGCTGCTTCTCCCTCCGGTCTCCATACACATATGCTATTGGTAGTAGCAGTCAAACAAAGCTTTTCTTTCCATCCTGGAAGGCACCTGCCTATGGAAGAGAAAAGATTTTACCCTCAAAGAAATGGTTACATTCAAACTTGTAATATCAGTAATGAAAGATCTAATTTAACCTCATGGGAGCTTCTTACAGAGGAATAGTCTTCTCCATGACTGCAGGTAGTGGAACTGGGCTCAAAGGAAATGCTGTGATCAAACTCTTTTTATGTTTTCATAAGCAGTTTAAGTTTTACCACTGGTAAATGCAGGTGAAGACTTTGCTCCAAAATGCTCTCTCCCACAACACACGTGGCTGACAGCTCTGAAGTGCACTTATCCATCACAGCAAACCTGGTTCGCAGCCCTTAGATGTATAAGCTGGGACACACAAGTGTAAGTAAGTAGATCATGTTTGATTAAGAAATGTATAGACTATGTATAGTGTAAAAATATATTAGCAGTCAGGTCAGGCCATAAGTTTAAAGCACAGACAGTGAGATGGAAGTGTGATTCTGCTAACAGCAGCAACAGTTCTTTTTCCATTAAAACCACAATGCACACCTTACTGGGAAAAACATACATGTGGAGAATTTGGTGCAACAAGAATATTATTGGGAAAAATACTTCTAGAAATGCATCAGATGATGTAATGCTATGGCTAAATTTTGCAGATTAAAAGCAATGCAATCATTGGCTTTTTATGTCATAAGTTTTATAGAGGTAGGCATAGACTTACTGAATTTCAGTGGGGTAAATACCATTGTAGTTGTCTAAATACCTTTAAAAATCTATTTTCTATTGATTTGTGCTGAAGTTGTAATTTAAATGTTTCATTTTTTTTTTCCCCCAATTTTCTTGGAATTTTGTAGATCTTGCTGTTATGGAAAAAGGTATACAGGAGCATGTTGTCGTGCTTTATGCTCAGTCAGCCACACAGCCCCTCACTCACTCCCCTTCTTCCTCCCCACTGCTCCAGCAGAGATGGGGAGGAGAATCGAAAGAATGTAACTCCCACGGGTTGAGATAAGAACAGTCCCGTAACTGAAGTGTAACACAAACCACTACTGCTACCACCAATAATAACAATGATAAGGGAAGTAACAAGGAAGAGAATAGAACTGCTCATCACTCACTGACCGATACCCAGCCCGACCCGAGCAGTGATCTAGCCCTTTCAGGTAGCTGCCCCCAGTTTATACAGTGGGTGTGACGTGCTGCGGTATGGAATACCTCTTTGGTCAGTTTGGGTCAGGTGTCCTGTCTCTGCTTCCTCCCGGCTTCCCCTCCTCCCTGGCAGAGCATAGAGCTCAGAAAGTCCTCGGTCAGAGTAAACATTACTGAGCAGCAACTGAAAACATCGGTGTTATCAGCGCTGTTCCCAGGCTGAAAGTCTGAAACACGGCACTGCACCAGCTTCTAGGAAGAAGAAAAATGGCTGCTACTGCTGAACCCAGGACACACATAGAAAAGCAGTCCCTCTCAAGTATTGGAAAAGAGTGCCCTGTTTCTAGAGGTCATCTCGACATTCCTCAGTGCAGATTTGAAGAAGGCTTTATTAAGTTCTAAAATTATTTAGTGGTGCACTTTTTTGTCATTCCAGCTTTTCAACATTTAGCTAACCAAACAGTGCAATTCTTAATTAAAGCTCTTAATTAAATTCTTAATTAAAAATATGACATATGTGGAAAAATGCTGGTGCTTCTCAGGTTTGTACTGTAATGTAGAAAAAAAAAAAGTATTTTGTAATCCCCTGCAGAATAGACATTCTGGTTTTCAGATCTAATCAATATTTGCATATTTTAAACATACTTCTACATTTGTCTTAAGCAGTTGTTACTTTTTTCCCGAAAAAGTAGGTAAATATTCAAAATCTAAATTTTTCAGCTTTCTTGAGCTGTATTTGGTGCCATTTCATTTATTTTCCCTTTGAGAAATTTTCTATTACCTATAAAAATATACTCAATTCTAACAATTGCTCATACATGCAATATATTGTTTTAATGGAGATTTATGACAATGGAGGTGAAAGAAGAGCCAAGTCCCAGTGTGAATCTTTGTAAAGGACGAGGCACAGTGAATTCTCCAGGTGTGGAGTTAAACTGCAAACCCCCTCTTACTGAATTCCAAGTCAAGAATTTTAACGACACAGATCATCTCTCCATCTTAGGGTAGAACAAGTTATTCTGGAGGGTTTATTCCTGTCTTCACCCATGACAGAAGACTTTTCAGACTATGGAGGCAGCACATATCAGTAACTTAAACTCTAAAGTTGTAAATGGATTAAGTTAGGTTAAATTATTTGAAACCCTTGGTCTTCAGCCCAGTATCTGCTATTGCTTTCTTTTGGAGAAAAACCTTAAAGTTTCAGTTTCTACTGAGTCAGTTGTTTGTTATCCTATTGTAAATACTTTTTTGGCAGTATGTCCATAAAATCAAGTTTATGCCAATTGAAGATCTCATTGACTTGCGCTTTTTCTCTGTTTGATTTGAGAAGAAATATATGCAGCAGGGGATGCAATCTAAGGACTGCATAATATCATGTTCTAGAAATGTTGCCATTTCACTAGTCTACGTGGCAGGTGTTGAATGCATTGCTTCAGGTATGTCACTGGTGAATTGCATGTTTCCTAGTTTACACTATCAGATAAGAATCATGAAAGCCTTATAAAGTTGCTCTTAAAAACTGATTTTTGTAGGCAGAAATCACTCTTTGTGTTTTCTTAAATAGTAAATTAGTCTTGTTTCAAACTTCCCATTGCTTGCATTGGTCCTCTTTCTATGCACAAAACCAGTGGAACTAGATCCTACCAACATGAGTAAGAGGCTGCTCTTACTCCCTTGATTTCAAGGGGTTTATTCCTTAATCTACATGATGACATATGAGAAGGAATCCAATTCCACAATGCACCTTTCTAACAGACCTTTCATCTGCTAAATCTGACCTTTAGCTTCAGTTTTTCCACCCTCTAATATCTCTGTGTTGAATGACAGGTTTATGATTAGGGGACAACTGAAATGTTCAGAGAAATATGAGTTGGCTGTAACCTTTGGTATTCTGGTACCAAGAGGTTTTTGGATCCTCAGATGTCCTGTGGCCCATTTTAGAGGAAAAGTCCTATCTAGAATTTTTAATAAAGTTTGAATAAGCGTGGAGTTTGAAAAAAAAAAAGCAAAAAGGATCTTCAAATACCTGGATCCTGAGAAATCTTCCTCTCCCTAATTGTGATTCAGCAGTTCCTTCACTGTCAAACGTGTGATAAATGCCAAAGCGGCAAAAGCACATTCTGCTCAGTATGAAGTTAAGGGCATGTTTGCCTTTAGACCTGTGAATTTAATACACAAGTTTCTAAGTGAGCCCTACTCTTTCTGCCTTAACATCGTTGATCTAAGTGAAGAATTTCAAGCTTTTATTTTCCTTTTTTCCCTCCATACATTTGTCTGCTGGGAATGGGCACAGATTGTATGTGAAGGAAAAAAAAAATCTTCTTTTGCTACCCTAAAGTATGGGGGGTTTTAATTAAACCGTATTGAAAGTTCAATGCCACTTTATCTCAAAATGATCAAGAATTCAAACAATTCATGGCACTTATTCGCATATGTAACTGACAAAATGTTATCAGTCCCAACAAAGGAAATGGAAGATTTGAACATTAATTTGTATTTTTTTGAAAATGAAGTTGTCTGCAGTGCTTCCATTAATGCACAGAATAAGAAGAACTGAAATTTTCTAGTCTTTATTCACCTTTTTACTTTCTTTTTAATCAAGCAATATTGTGAAAATAAAGAGAGGCCTCACAATATTTTCACAAAATATTGTGAAAATCAGAGGCTGGTCTCCCGATATTTAAACTTTTGTTATCTCTTATTCACCTTGTCAGAGCAGTGAGAAGTAAAGAGAATGACACAGATTCTCTTTCTGAAGGAATACCCCTTTCTTGCAGCTATTTTTCTGGTCATTTATCATCCTGTAGTAGAACCTCTGGTCAAAGAGTAAGAGACATTCCAAAATATTCAGAAACAAAAGGTTACAGGAAAATCAGGTTCAAATGCAGGCTCTGTTTCTGGTGAAAGAGATCTGACCTTGCATATTGCACATCTCAGGTAAGAAAAACATCAGGCTTTCAGAATCCTCTGGGCATCTAGGCTGAGAGAGAGAAAAAAAAAAAAAAAACCAAACCCACAATCAAAACCAAACCCAAATCAACCAGAAATCAACCACCACCAGCAAAACCCCACCAACCAACCAAAATAAACCTCAAATCCCGCCCAAAACAGGCCTTGCTGATGTAGGCTTCTATTTCTTTTCTGTGTCTTTCCCCCATATTTTAAGAACATTTACGCATTAACTCATTCCACTTAAAATCAGGGTGCACTTCAAAGCTGCAAACACTTTATAATCCCAACCAATTCCAAACACTTGCTTACCTCTATATAAAGAGACACATACTTTAAGAAACTCTGAAAAAACCTGCTTCTCTGCTATTTTGAGTTCAAAAAATCTCACAGTAGCAGCTTTCTAAGGAGATGTTATATGGTATTTACATTTAGTATTGATCACTCATTGTCAGCATTGCCTGTGTTACCCTGGAGTGTGGCTCCAGCCAAACAACTTGAGACAAACAGGGCTGGCAACCTGGCAACCTTCAACTAAGGGTTCCTGCAGCGCAGCCAAGAAACCTTTTAATGCAAGTTAGGAATGAAGAATGACTTCCAAGTACTTGTAGTAATTAAGTAATTAGTTTTGTTCTTGACTGGCCCAAGCCACAGTAGTTGTGAGTTATTAACTCTGGTCATCTATCCCTTTCCCTTTTTTTGTCCTTGTTTGCTCCCTAATTTGTCAGGGGAAGCTGTTTTCACCTTGGGTTGTGGCATGATGTGGTAGTTGGCGGCTTTTATCTCTACCTGGATTTCACCCTGGAAACATTCAGTGATTAGAGAAGTTATGTGTTATATAGTGGCTTGTAGGGTGTTTTGGAGATAAGACTGAGATAATTTGCTAACTATCCACCAGATTAATAGCTTGAGCTCTTAGAAAAACAGATATTCTAGAAACTGCCAGCTGATTTACAGGTAAACTTGTTTCTGAGCTCCATTTTAAAGTATTTAGGCAATTTACTAATTAAAATTAAATGAGAGAAAATATAGTTCCTCTAGTTTACATGCAGAGAATATTCTTACTGTTTCTTGATATATTTTGTGAAGATAATTTTTTTGGGGGAAGATATTTTAATATTGGGGTTTTTTCTCCTTTTGGGAACAAGCATGTATGTTGGGTTGCAGTAGTTGTGCTATGCACATCCTGATGTGGTGATGCTTTCACCAAGGGTGATTACTGGATGTATCCTTGGGAAGCCCCTGCTGCTGAGGTTTGCCCCAGGGAGAGCTGTGAGCCCTGACCCTGTCTCAACAGTTCATCCCTTAACCTTCCTGCTGGGATTTCTTTTACTTTTCTCTTCCAGAAGAGTTTTCTTGCCTGCCTGAGCTGTCTCTCTCCAAGCTTAACTTAGCTGCAGACAAAAATCCATATATTCAATAATACAGCTTGGACCACTTAGCAAACAGGCACACACTTGAATATACGCTTAGATGAGCCTGAAAACCCAATTTTGCTGTATTCTCTAACTCTGTCCCAATAGTTAAGAGTACAAAATCCTAAGAAGATAGATCAGATAAAGGAGAGAATGCTGAAAGTGAAGAGTTCAATAGAAAAAGAGAGTCAAGTTGTTAGGGGAAGGAAAAGAGTTTCTCCCAAAAGGTCTCACCTTTGGCAGCGTGGTGTCTCTGTGGGCTATTTGTTGGGGTGGGCTGACTGATAAGAGCAGACACATGCTCTGCTCTTGCTGTAGGAAAAGCAAGGAATGGGAAAGGCTTGTCTCCTCTGACTACCTGAGAATCCGTATCTGGTAATGCTCATTTTCAGAGCAGACTATTACATGCAAGCTTTGAAATAATCCTCAGAGAGGTAAAGGATCCTGACTGTAGGCAACAGGCATTTTCCCTTCCTGGTGTTCTGATATTTCTCTTCTTTTCCATAAAGCAGAACAGTTTCAGTAACAGAGGAGTGAGATTACTAACAGCACCTTCATATATGCCTCTTAAATTGTTTTTAGGATGTGCCCTGGGAAGGAGGTATTTGAATCTTCTTAGGCAAAAAATTGTTGTAAATACTGAGAAGTTTTGTAAATGGGAGACATAAACTCAGCTATTGTTTAAACAGAAGCAGCCACATTTTTTTTTTTTTTTTTTATATTTCTATGCTCAGAAATGCCTGGTTCCTGCTAGATAAACCTCAGGTTGTAGTAGGGGTAGGGTAGGGTCAGGACTCCCTCTCCCAGCACCCACTAATTAAAACTCTCAGCTCCTCACATTAATAACACAATGGTTTGGCTTGAAGGGGCCTTCATGATTATTCAGTTCCAGCTCCCCTGTCGAGGTCAGGTAAACCTTCCACTGACCAGGTTGTACTGGAAGCTGCTGTAAGGACTCTGCGGAGTCTTCTCTTCTCCATGCTGAACAACCCCAACCTACTAAAACTAGAATGATGATGTATACAGCATTCCTGCAGCAAATAGGAATGTCAGAATGCTTTTTCTTAAGTAATTTTAAGAAAATTACTTAATTTATAAAAGTGAGAAAAGGAAATTTCGAAGCGTCAGTTAACATAAGGACAATACGTAGACATAAAAGTTCCATTGGCTGTTCTGTCTCTCTCAGTGTGCTTTGAGACACATCAAACCCCATCTATATAAAAGGTAGTCTTGTCTATCCCAGGTCTTTCGCTTTATTGTGTGGGTAGTTTATTTGACTTTTCTGTTAGTGTTATTTGGTTAGGACATTATTAAGGTTTCCTCTGCTGTAGTTATTTATAAATTTTGGTGATGACCAAGGTCTAAGACATAGCAGAAATAAACTTACACTTCCCAGCTTCTGCAAGTCTCTAGGCAAGGCTGGGCTTTGCAGAGGAGATACTATAATAAAAGAAGTTCTCACAGAATGTCCTCTCCCCTGGCCTGGACTGCTGTTGAAGGGTGTCACAGGGTGGGCATCATCCCTTGCAGTCCCCCTTCAGCTGCCTAAAGCAAGCTTGTGAGCTGCAGTTGAGGGTGAGCTATGTTTCAGGCATTTTCTCTAGGTTTTAAGAAACCTGGGGCCATTCGGCGATGTTGCAGCAGAGGGCTGAGGGGATTGCAGCAGCCACTGGACCTACGGGGCAGCTGCTGAGCCCTGCAGGACCCCTTTGCTTTGCTATTTCCCTTCTTTCAAGGACGTGTGATTCACTGTTTGCTGTGGCTTTGTGCTGTGGAAAAGTGGCCCATGCTGTTTCTGCAAGCCGCTATGGTGACGTGCTACTGACTCACATTTGCACACGTGTGTGTTACTCCATGGGACATCAGAGAGAAATCACTCTTTCTGCAGGCAGCCCTGATGCACTTTTCAAAGACTTCAGCAGCAAGGTCTGAGATGTGAATTCAGGAACATGAGGGGTTGTGTGCACTTCAGGAAGAAATAAAAACCTGTTTCTGCTGTAACAAGCCATGCCAGTAAGCCAGCCCAAGGAGCACTGCGCATGGAGCTATACTGGCATAATTTTTACCAACACCCTGCAGCAAAACCCTATTATCTTCCGCCTTCCCAGCTCTTGCCTGCAGCTGAAGGTATATGCCTAGGCAGTGTCTCCAGACTACATTAACAGATAAAAGTGAAGTTTTATTTCAGTTTCAAGAAAGAGGACAAAAAAAAAATCCCAACAACAAAACCTTCCACAGCTTGCTCTCTTATGGACAAAACTTCCTTAAGTGATGTTGAAACACTCAGGGTTCTTGAACCTTCATTTTTTTCTTTGCTTTCAAAAGACAATGACAGTAGTAAGAAGGCACCTCACAGTGTAATTGCACATAGATGTGTTTTATCACCATTTGAAGCAGCAGGTTGAGATCTCTGTGGCAAAAGGGAGGATTAACCAACTCCATGGGAAAAGGCCCCTGCTTCATCTCACGAAATTTGTGTAGCTGTCAGTGAAGGGCAAGAGTGAAGTTCAACCCTATTAAAAGTTAGGAAAGTGGGTGAAAGATGGGGGTCTTGTTTCTTAAATACTTAATTGTTTCCATTTGCAGTTCGAGTTGCCTGTGGAGGTGGTTTTGTGTTGCCTGTTGAGGAGTAGAGTGATATGTGGGTAGTTTATCTAGGGTTTTGTTTGACTTTTGGAGGGTTGTTTTAGGCAGACTTTCAATTTTGGATTAGTAGACTTGTTTATTAAATTGGAGGCTGGATGATGCTTTGTATTCCTGCCTGTTTTTCATGTGCTGTTCTCAAAGTGATTAGGTAACAATTCTGATTCCCCTGAGGTTAAAAACTCTGGCATTCTCCTTTATAAGGTAATAAGAGAAAGTGTAGCCACAGGAAGCAGCATCCTGATTATTGTCTTTTGGGATTAATGACCCTGATGGCAATAACTGGAAAGGCAAGTCAGGTGAGAACTAGAATTGCACAAGTAGTGAAGCCTTGGGTTAATTTTTCTCTGAATACATATCTTCCCCGTAACTGCCTTCTTGCATATCATTCCCTAATATTCTCACTATATACTCAGTATGTAGCCAGTAGCATATTCACCAACACAGAATGACGCAATTATGCAAATTCTGCAGTGCCTTGTACCCTTTGCATGTTTAAGCAAACGGGCTTCTGTGACTAGTTGGTACTACCTGATACAAGGATAAACAACTATGAGAGGCATCTGAAAAAGGGAGATGCTCAATGAAGAGTGTTAGCTTTGAATTACAACAGCCCAAAAATAATTTTGTGTGTATTTGTGCCTTGGATGCACATTTACAGAAACCTAAAGGGGTGCTGCAAATCTTGAGGATTTGTTTGCATTTAGCAGCCACTTATTTTCTGTCTTGTGCTGCTTAGTGTAAAAGAAGGAGCTGTGGTATTTCAAAGTTTGTTTATTTTGCCATGAGAACTTGCACCCTTGCTTCCTGTTATAATTTCTTTCCCCATGGTGTCTGGGCATGAGTGGCATTGTGAAACAAGGTATTAGAAGGGATTTTACCCTTCTATCTAGGAAAGCTCAGAGATTCTTCTGATATTGTAATGTTATGATGATCCAAGAAGACATGTCCCAGTTAGTCTAAAATGGTGAGCTTGTTTTGGAGCCTCTGGTGAGAAAAATTGTTGCCAATAGAGCTGAGTCCGTAGCTGTTTACCCAGAGCATTCAGCTAGACGGCGTCTGTCTTGACAGCTAATGCAGGATAGATCATTTCTGAGGTTGCTAGAAGCTGTCCCAGCATGGGGTTTGTACACAAAGACTGAAAAGCCTTACTTCCTCCTCAAGTAAGTTTCTGTGTGTTCACTCCAAGCGTGGTCTAATTTGCCCAGAAGTCTGTGAAATAGTGTCCTTTTTATGCCACTAAATTGAGTTTCAATTTGCAAAGAAACCTGATGGCGGCTGAATTTTATCTTGTTTTATATTTGATTTCATCTTACGATTCTAGTTGCTACACCATTCATTTTTGAAAAAAACATCAAATACTTCTTGCAAATAATTCAAAAGAGCATAGCCACACATGAAAAAATCTCAGTAGACATATTTAACCCTGTGAATCAGTTTCACTTCTACATGTTTAGTGCTTTATGAAAATTCATGTTTTTATCTGCATCTCGCAAATTTGTTATTATATTGAGGTTTTTCATTGAAAAAGTTTAAAAACTTGACTGATATTCTAATGACTTCTGCTCCTGAATGCTGATCAGCTCAGCATAAATGGGCAGACATTCTTTGTAGCTGCTGTTTAACTTGAATGCTGTCAAAATAATAGTGTTTGCTACTCATGCACCTCCAATTTACTCTTGTTAATGGTGAGTTAGTTGTTTCTGAAATCATCCTTCAAAGATGATTTTAAGTGACATCTGTGGAGGCCTAAAGACATGAATTGCCTTCTAAATCATACCCATTTGTGCCCAAGGATTTAATTAAAATATTTTGAAATACAAAAAGAGGAAAAAAAAGCTTTGGAATATTTAGATATGAGACTTTTCCCCACCCCCATTCAGCAGCCATGCTCAGAGAGGCAGGGGGCTCTTCATAAATATGCCCTAATTACCTTAATGAAGTACATAAGCACATGATATTGGAAAAATAGGATGGAGGTGATATTTAATGGGATGAAAGAATCTCTGCTACTTCTAATTACAAGAAGCAGTTTTAAGGCTCTCATCTGACTTGAAACTTCTGAATTTTGGATACAAGACATTTTATACCTCTGAGTTTTATTTTTTTTTTTAAACACAAGCATCTTAGCAGGGTTTGCACCATCTAAACGATATCAAACTCCAATGACAAAGCAGATTATTTAGATTTAGAGCTAAAGAAAAACAAGAGTGGTGTAGACATGGTTAGGAATTTAAAGTAGCCCAGGCCTTTGCTGTTCTCTAAATTCAGGACGAAAACTGAACTCAGTAAACAGAGGAGGCTCTTTGCTATTGAAAAAGGAAAAAGAACTGAAGACCTAGGATCAAGGTCTCTGTTAATACCTGTGTCTTTAACTCTGTAAGGGTAGTAAGCTGCTGAATTTGTGTGACTGTATAAACTGCTTTCTTCTAGTGATAAAGCTCAGTCTGAATCCTTTCTTCTGGCTTATCTTGAATTGCTGAGAATTTGCATGATTAATAGGGGGAAAAGTTCTTACACTATTGTTGCTAAGGGAACGGCCACCTGTATTCACCTGGTGAGAACAACTGTCTCTGTATCCAGGCAAAGGAAATCTGGGAGCAACTGTCAGTTGTGGCAAGGTTGCATGTGTTAGGAGAACGGTGTGGGATAAAGACAGTGGGTGCTTGAAGGGAGTTTGCCTGCTGCAATATGTTGGGGCAGAGAGGCGCATTTTCCTAGCAGTGGTCTGAGCAGGCTTTGCATCTTGCTTTCTGATTATTCTTTATGAAGTCACAGACACTGTAGATCAGTGTTCACCTGTAAAGTGTAAAAACATGTCTTTTTTTCTTTTTTTTTTATCCCCTTTGAATAACTGTATGCAGTATAAGCCAGCCCAGAGTCAATTATGGTGCTCTCTTGCTTATTTTATAGCTCCTGTCACATTGGTTTGGAAATACATTAGGGTTTCAGTTGTAATGTCCACCTTGTGTTCACCTCTGCTCTTTTCTGTTGCAAACCTGTCATTTGCTCTGACCCAGTGTATCAGTCACTCAACCTAGAGGAAGTTGCCTGTTTTGATTTAGTGACTCTGGCCAGAGTAAATTTAGTGCCATCTGACATGATAAAATTTGTATAATTGTTTAATCTCTAGTTTATTCTTTCCTTTGTCCTACTGTAAGTGTGACTCTTAATAAGTTAATACTCAGTAGCTTTGCATTCCTGATGATGTAGGTCTCTTACTGTAATAACAATGATGTGATATCCATTTCAGTCATGCCCTCTGTTTTGTACTGTAGGAGTATTAGCTGTACAGTTCATTACTGTGTTTTGTCCTCAATCTAGCATGTTGCCCTTTTGTTTGAAGTCAGCAGTGATCCCCAGGAATCTGCCATATATATATTTAGCTGCCCTAATGCAATTTTTATTCTAGGAATTTTTCTGGAGTAGCTAAATCAAATAAACTACCCAGTTGTGTACAAACTGCAAATCTGACATAAAGGTTGGGGGTACAATTGTTTCCTGTAGTCTGAATGAAGACTGCTATTCGGTTTTAGAAACATCTGGTTTGCACAAGGTTGCTAAATGAAGCTGTGGAGGTAACACTGAGCAAAAGCTAATGTCTGATGGCAGCATGCAAGTAGAGGTACAGCTCAAATGGACTGTGGGTCTGTACAGGAGACTTTCCCTAGTGATGTTTTTGTTGATCAAGAAGGCCCACAGAATGTATTTCTTCTTGTTAGTGTTTAATAAGTGTTTCCAACAAGGTTGGTAAGTCTTTTAACTCAATAGCTGTATGATTCATTCATAGGGTTATGTTATGTAAGCAAACAAGGAATGCTGAACTGGAGATCTGGGTTTTAATAAGTGACTGTGTTTTTTTCTGTTGGTGGCCTTATATTGTGAAAAAAATAAAACAACAACAACAAAACCAAATGAACAAACAAACGAACAACAAAACCAAAACCAAACCAGTAAGCCTTTTTAACACCCCAAAAAAGCCCATAACCCCTAAACCTTTCCAGCCTCCCTTTCCTTAAAGAAACATCTCATTGCATATCCCTCTCTGTGTCATAGCATCTACTAGTGGTTGTAGCATGTAAAAATTTTTTTCTCTGCTGTTTGGAAAAGGAGTATGAAGGAAAAAGGCAAAACAGTTTTCTTTGTAGTCTCATCACATTTCCAAGATGATATCTGCACTCCTTTTTTCCTCTGATGGTCCTATGTAGTAAAACTTTCATGATTGTGTTTTTCAGACACTAACTGTTGGTTTAACAGGAGTCCTCACAGGGTACTCTATTCCCGAAATATATGTTGTTACCCTTATCTCTATAACAACTTTAATTTTTAAAAACTTTGGATGTTCATCTTATCTGAGAGCTGCTTGAAATAGAAGAATAAAAGATTGAAGTTTATGATACAGAACACGTTTTGTAGAATATGGCACAAAGAAGGCTATTAATGTTTGAAGTTATTTTAGTTTTCGTGCACTCTTTGTGGGTCTTTAGCATTTTCTACTGTCTGTAATCTCCACTGTATCATTCAGTTCTTTTAATCTTAATTCTTTGTGCTGCACTTTGAGCATCAAAAAGCACATTCGATATCCAAAAAACCTTCACTCAGATGTTTGCTCTTCAACAGAATAGTTTTGAAACATGGATAGAGAACAAGAATAAAGGAAGACAAACAGTATAAGGAAAGCAGTGAGTGTAGAAGGAAGAAAGGGGCTCTAATGAGAAAGATGGTGAAGGTATAGTGCCTGCATTGTAAGGAAAAGATGAAAGTCCGTGTAACACTGAAATAACACTGTTTGTTATTCTAAGAACTTCATGAAGCATCTAAGGGCAAGCTGTGGTCCTGGAGAAATCCTACATTCACCTAAAGGATCTCAATTCTATCTCAACTCTCACCCTAACAAGAAGAAATTTTGCTCAGGCTTGAGCAAAACTATGGAAAGTGTGAACATTGCTTTCTGTCAGGTGATCTGAGGCCAAGTTAAACTGCATCTAAACGACCACATGTGTCGTCCTTGCCAGAGCTTTGCTCTGGAATGATGGCCAGTGACTCAAGTTACCTCTGACTTCTCTTGCTTTGGTTACTTTCTAACTTAATATTGGTGTATGTTTGCATCCTTTGTCTTGTTTACAGCTCCTTGTAACTGAGTCTCCCAGCATTAGGGGAGCAACTAGTCTTACTCCGAATACTTGCAGTTCCTGCAGTTCCTGATGTAGACCTGTGCTGCTATGCTCTAGATATTTTGCCTTAAAATACCACCCTAAACCAGCTTTGTTATCTTTGGGGTGCTAGCATTTTGATAACAGTACACAGATGTGAAAAGGTGTCTGACTACCAGCTCTGTGTGAGATGTGTGACTGAGAGAGTCATACAACTCCAGGGTAATGGTTATGTGAATTTTGCCTCACAATTGAGTGGTCAGACATAAGTGGAGAAGGACTTGGGGGTGATGGTCGATAAGAAAATGAACATGAGCCTGCAGTGTGCTCTTGCAGCCCAGAAAGCCAACCGTATCCTGGGCTGCATCAAAAGAAGTGTGACCAGCAGGTCGAAGGAGGTGATCCTGCCCCTCTACTCTGCTCTCATGAGACCTCACTTGGAATATTGTGTGCAG